>JAOPSE010000002.1:3890856-4020742 GCA_029449295.1 Zea luxurians
CTTCATTTACTTCCTTTCCATGGGGGTTCATCATCTAGTCAGAGGGTAAAAGAGTTAGTGAGGCAGACTGCATAAGAGGCTTGTATGACATTAAGATAAAGAGCTAACACAACATTTTGATTTCCAAGATAAGATTAGTTAAGGATGATTTCTGATTTCTCCTAGCTTCATCATACTTCAAGAGTGTACAAGTGCTATAATCCTTAACAAAGATCTTTTGAACCTTATAGATTTCAGAGCATGATATCCAAATAATCTTTCTGATCCAAGAGTATTTCTTTGAGCACAGATTGAGAGAAAGACTTGAGCGGGACATTAGGGCAACTAGAGTATCACATTGTTTGCATATAGTAGATGACACCATACTTTATTTTCTTATAAAGAGGCAAAACACAATAGGTGTGAGAGATTCTCCAAATTTATTCATATATCACTTAGCACAATTACAAATCTTGAAAGGGGCAACACCTTGACATTTGTTTTTTCTTCCTGAGACATACTCCTCCTAGCTAAATGATACATTATTCTTCCCTGTCAGATGCACCAAACATAGCTGGAGGTCGGTCGTCTTCAACTACTATTCTTTCTCCAGACGGGGTTTCCAAACTCATGGTTCTCTCAGTATGTTGGATTACTGACTTAGTTCTTTGTAACCAATTATTTCCAAGAATCACATCCTTTCCCACTGATTCTATCACTATAAGATCAGCTGGAAATCTATCCCATTGATTTTAACACTTACATTTGGGACATATGTAGTTTACTAACATTTTTCCCTTCGGGTGCACTGATGGTCTTCCTTGATCTCAAGGGACACTTGAAGATACCATACTTTGTTGCAAACTGGGCACTGATAAAAGAATGTGTTGTACGAGGATCATACAACACGGTGGCGATGGTTGTGTGAATGACTAGTGTTCCAAAAATTACTGCATCATCATATGGAATGGTTCCTGTCACTGCATAACTTATCTTTCCTGTGGTCTCTTTCTGTTGTTTATTCTTTGTTGATGCATGGGTTTGAGGGTGTTGTCTTTTCTTTTGGACCTTATTGATCTCCATATCTTTCTTAGGACAACTATTAACAAGATGGCCGGTATCACCACAGCAAAAGCAAGCACGACTTGATAAGTTACATGGTGGAGTTGTCTTTACTGTGTGGTAGAAGTTTCTGTGCATTTTTTGTTCATATTCCATGTCTAAAGACTGAGATAGCTTCATCTCGGAGGTGATCTCTAGTGAACTTTTCTCAGGACAGTTACGGAAGTAATGACCTTCACGTCCACATTGATAGCAAGCTTTTCTTGAAGTTATTTCTTGACTTTTTCCATGTTTCCCTTTTTTGTTTCTTGGATCTGATGTGACGACGAGGCTAAAACTGTGTGCAGGTGATAGTCATCCATCAATGTAACACTCATGTGTTTCTTCTTGTAGCTGGGCATCCTTGTGATGTTTCCTTTTTGGAAAACCTAGCAATTCATCGTCTGACAGTGCATAGGTATTCCAGATTCTGCTATTTGTTGTTCTTGGGGAGACCATTGACTTTTTATGCCAGAAAACAAAATCCAGTTCTTCTGTTTTGTAGTTTCACTTTCGTTTGTGCTGATCTGGTGACAAGGAATTCCATATTACTCACAACAACAACATGTTCCAAGGTCGTTTGTCTGGTGGTGTGCATCCTTTTGTGTCTGTTTATTAGTTGTTTCATTTCTAGTGATGTTTCGACTTGCCAACGCTTGCTGGTATGAGGAGGTGAGTTGAGATGCTTTCTGTATTATCAGAGCTTGTGCATGTAATAGCTTCTCTAAGTCAACTATCGAGGGTGATGTTGTGGCTAATGTCATATGGTTATCGGTAGTCTGCTCATGTGCTATAAATTCTGCTAAATCAACTTGTTGGAGTCTAGCTACTACTTGAGATGTTGCTTGCAGAAACTGTGAATGCGCCTTCTTGAACTGTTCCATCTGAGGCTTAGCTAGAGGATGTTGCCAACACAATGCATTCTTTGCACTTAGTGACATCACTTGTAGTTGACATTCCAATGTCTGACATCTGTATGGATATAGTAAGGAAAGAAGGGACGAAAAGATTGAGCTACGACAGACTATAAAGAGTAGAGAGAACCCAACTATCTAAGGTTTAACCTAGCTAACTGTTGTCATTGTGGACAAAAGTCACACAATACAACAACAATCATTACAAAGAAGCAAATCAAACATAGTCACAAAGATAACTAACATGAACTCAAACATATCAGTACAACATAACTCGATGTTATTCATTCAATCAAAAGGCAATCTTGCCTAGGGAAAACAATTTCCTATAGTTTTTTTTCGAAAGGCGGGACAAGGTTAGGAATAAGGA
This sequence comes from Zea luxurians, assembly GCA_029449295.1. Lineage (NCBI taxonomy): Eukaryota > Viridiplantae > Streptophyta > Magnoliopsida > Poales > Poaceae > Zea > Zea luxurians. The sequence continues at coordinate 3,893,221 of JAOPSE010000002.1, forward strand.
AGAGACTATAAAATCAAGGAATCAGATCAGAAATAACAAGGAGATAGACAAGATCAAAACATTATTGTTAATGACCAAGGGTGAAATAAGATAACCACTAACTGATGAAGCGAGGATAAATTATTCAACCAAGGATATGAGAAAGTTTTTTTAAGGATACAAAATACAAAGGCATTATCAAGGAGAGAAGTAGAGAAACAAAGGGTTCAATATATCAAGGTAGATATTGTCGAAGTATGACAATACAATGGCAAGAAAACAAGAGTAGGAGAAATCAAGGGTTATATAGCAATATTATGAATTAGAAAACAACCACAATATAACGTCGTCTTTACCGATCTAGTCGGAAACTTAGCACTATAGGACTATCCTATCAACCTAACCAAGAAGAATGGTATTAGATCCAAGAGATCTATAACGAAAACTTCTTGCGGGGCGGGGATAAGACAGAGAATGGGGCATCTTCAATAGCTTCTAAAGGGTTCCTTTAGGTAGACTTCACTTCAAGTTCCACAATCCTAACTTGATCATCTTGTAGTGCTTCTGAGTAGAGTCTTCTGATAGACCAAATCAGACTAGAAGAGTTGAAAATAAAGAGACGAGTTTTTGATATAAAGTAAGTTTTTATGGAGGAAAATATATCAAGCTTTGAAAGACTGACTGGGCTTTCCATTTCTAACTAATCTAGCGACCTATGTCACATTACTTTGATACCACTTCTGTCACACCCGTTTCTAAGGGGCAGAGCCGGGTGCATCACATATGTGTGCTAGGATCTATTTTCACACATATGTTGACGTCACAAGTGTAATATATCAAAGAACAATGCATAAAAGCGTAATAATGATTATATTAACATATTACACTTTGAACAGACATAATGTCTTAACCTTTATTCATGAAAGTACAGCGAAACAAGGACATCCATCCACTGGAAGATGACCGGGGTATCACTAGACTAGCATCCGTGGAGCTCAGCATCATAACTTCATCTGCAAACATGTGATCAAAATTAAGCAAGGGTGAGCTCACTTATGGTCAGGGCTCAGCAAGTGGGGGAAAAACTAACGCAAGTTTAACAAGGTGAGGCTAAGGTTGAGCAGTAAGAATTTTAGTTTGTCAACATTTTATTAACAACACCTGTCTTACTAATAAGTGTGAATCCCAAGTATTCCCATTAAACAAAGGTTATAAGAGTATATCAAAACACTTAAGTGAAACCACTTAAGCAATCCATTGGTAGATCATCGGAACTCGATTTATTTTCCATCTTCAAGTCGATTATCATGTGAGGAGTCCAGGCTTCTCATAACCGTGAGCACGGCTGAAATATCAATTTTACACTCTGCAGAGGTGGCGCATCTTTACCCATGAGTCATGATTCCCTTCTAGCCCGGGTTAGCTAGACCCGTATTCACTTCCGAGGTGAATGGCCAGGGTCTCACTACGAGGCTTCTCCCTAGAGTCCTCATTACACAAATGCTGGAAATGGTCAAACTGGATAAAGCACACCTAACGTAACCAACTTATAGCCTAGACTGCAGGGTAAAGCTTTGGGAACTATGCCCGTATCCAATCTGCCAGAGCCGGAACTATAAGAGCTTGCCAGGTGCCCCCGTTCCTGTCGACCACGACCAGCACCCAACATAAGACTTCCCTAGTTATTTTGCCAAGACCAGAGCCATAATAGTTCGCATGGTAGCACTGTTTACCCGGGTGGTCACTCCACGTTCCAATTAATATGCAATAATCTTGTGTAACCATCGGGTTAACAACAATAAAGTAAACTTACCATTTGGAACATTAGTATCATAAACAGGAGTGACTGCATAAACTTAAAGTTGTAGCAATAGCATAGCTACTTGATGAGATCATAATCCCATGTTAAACAAGGAGTAAGGTTGGAAAGGTTAGGAGTATCTAAATAGGTAACCCATCAAATTATGCATATATATATATATATCCAAGAATAAACTTTATTAAATGTATTGTTTGGGATCAAACAGAGTATGCAGAGGGAGAAGTCCACTTGCCTTGCTTATTGAAAACTTGAGGTTCTTCCACGGATAGGAATGGATCTTGATTCTTAACTACTAGATCAACCACTGAATATCACACAAACAAACAAGAAGAAACAAACACCACTCAATAACATACAACATTCACCATACGTAAAGCTAAAAGAAAGCCTAACGAAAAGAGCGTTCATTTTTCAAAAACGTCGCAAGTAATGGTTATGATAAGAGGGTATTCTTTTCAAACATGTGTGTTCTATACTTTATAAAACAAGACATGAGCTTAAAATATCTTAATTAAAATCTACAAATATTAAGTTCACCCATTTAATCTTTTATAACACGTCATATGTGATATGTCTAAGATTAAGGGTTTATAAGGCGATAAAACACGTTATAACGATATTAAACCTTTTTAACCTTTTAGAAAATATATAAGTTATATATCTAAGGTTAATGGGCTACAAAACACATTATTAATTTTAGAAGCATTATGGAACGTATTATAATTCATTGTTAAACCTTCACTTATGATAAACTAAGATATAAGTCTAAATTGGTTTTATGTGACAAGACAACTAAATAATAATTATCTTCATTTTCATTAAGAGAACAAATAGCCTATATTACTAGTCATGAACAAATTGTTTATATGATTAATTAATAAATAAAAGATAATCGATCTATTATTTATCTTTAGTATTAATTTAGAAACTAATGATCTAATTCTTTAATAAGGAAATTGTAATTGTTTTCGACATTCTATAAACTATCATTTTATTTTACAAAAGCAATAACACTAATTATCCATTTTAACAATTATTTTAGGAAAAACTCCATATTACTTTTAATATATCATCATTTATAAAATCTTGAATATAAGGCTAAATATAATTAGACAAATATTTATCTTTTATTTTTATTAAGAAACATATGGTCTACATATTCTTTTAAATTTCTATCTAAAACGACTATACTTAAATATCTATAATAAACATTGTTAAATTATGAAAACATTATATTAATTGAAAAGGCCATTTTAATACTTCTTGTATAACAATCGTAATTCAAATTAAACTATAAAAATATGTGAATTGAATTGTTGGAAACACTAATTAAAATGTTTATCACCTAATTAATAAAACTAACAAAATCATTTCTATTTTATTTGGGTTCTAAATTTATATTTTATAATAAAAATTGTAACATGGACCTACATATACATAAAGGTAGACTAGAAGGGGTAGCTGATAAATTTGTATTTTATATATAGATGTCATTATAAATATCTATCTTTTGGTTACCAGAACATAAAGGCTAAAATTCTTTTTAATTTCTTATTTAGAAAACCGTACGTAGATTAATTATAACCAACATAGTTAAAATTAAAAAAACATATAATTTGATGTAAGTGCTACTTATGAAGTTAGCACCACAAGGACCTAATTATTTGAGCTCAAATTAATCTTTTTGTACAAACTGAAAAATGTTGTAGAGCTAAAATACGATTAACTGTAGACCATAGGTGGTAACGTGTAAATAAATTAGACCTTTCTTCTACTTTGGATTGAGTAGAGAGGGCTTTAGCACAACAGGTTCGACGATGAATAATAGTAGTTGCTGCGCGGCGTCGTGGAACAGAGAAGCTGGAGAACTCTGCTGTCGACGAACGGTTAGCAACAGGCGCCGGGGATACATCGGCGTCGTGGCGCGAACTCCAGTAGAACAGGCGATGGCGGTGAGGTTCAACATAACGACGAGCTCCATCGAAGTCGTTGTGCGACAGCAGTACGACGGGCAACTGCAGCAGCTCGACATGGAAGGTTTTGATGAGGTGAAGAACGATGGCGAAGCAGTTGCAGCAGGACAACAGTGGCGGCTCGACCGGGCGCCGGAAGTACTCTGCTGCGTGGCGTGATTCTCTAGCAGCGCGGGTGGGGCTCTGACAAGCAGCATCGGCAAATGCACGGTGGCATGGTAGAATAGGAGCGAAATCAGTTACAAACAGGGGGACGAGAACAATTTCGTGAGCATTGTAGCAGCAAGAAGAAATGGCGTGAGGGAAGGGAAAGAAGAAATTGCTACTACTTTATAAGAGAGTAGGCAGGGGAAGGACAACAGTTGGAGGCCACATTCCTGCATCTTGATGGACATTGAAACTGAGAAACTGAAGAATTTAGAACACCATTAATGGTGGCGTGAGTGGAAGAAACTACCGGCGGTGTTCCCTGGCGCGAGTGAACGGACGGGAGCAGGGATTGAGGAGTGAGATGAACAGTTGCCCAGAGTGGGGCCCACCTGGCAGCCATGGCGAGAGCTGAAAGGCTAGGAGAGGGAGCGCCTAGGCCATTTGTTCTGGTACGAGCATGCATTAATGGCTAGGTGCGTGCTTTTTGTTTTTTTTTATTTCGAATTTCTTCTTTTTTTTCTTTTTTATACCAGATTATATATAATAAATAAATATATTCCAAAAATTTAGAATAAAATATTTAATATTATTAACATATTTAAAATGCATATTTTCACAATAAGATTGTACTAACTTATTATATTTTTATGGAAAGATTCACACCAAATAAATCTCAATTAATGTATAAGCACATACATATTTCTAAAACCGTAATAAATCCAAGAATATTATTAACTAAATATTTGTTTTGCAGGAAGTATTATTTTAACAAATTATTATTATTTTGTAAAAATGTTTTTTCACACCAAACTAAATCAAAAATTTGGATTTGCAAATCAAATCAAACAAAATTTATGATTCACATGAATGCATCAAACAATTGGTAAAATTTTATCTATTCAAGAAATTATTTAATTTATCACCATTTCATTATTTAAAAACATAAATATTTCCCTTTTTATTGGAAATTAATAATATAAACTAAGTTAGGTTCAGTTGATCGATTTAGGGTGTTACAGAAATAATGCCACCATGATCACTAAAATGGAATTGGTGGAAGGCGAGCTTAGTAGATTCGCAATGATAAGAGGAGAAGAGCCAACACAGACATACAACAGGCCCAAGACCCTTGTCAACAAAATCTGAAGCTACGGGAGTACAAGATGGACAGATCATGACGTCGTCCGACTCATGCTCAGGTCATTTACGGTTATTGACCCCCCATCTTGTAAATCTTATTCGTGAGAACCCCAGGTAAACCAAGATGACACCCGAGGAAATCCTCTGAAAATTCGTAAGCGGGCGCATAATGGTGAAGGAGGCAAGATACATTGACGATGCATTGAATGGTCCACTTCCCGTCTACGAGCCGCAACCCTTTGCTCTCAAAGCAACCGGCAGTAGGGAGACGCTACCTAGCAAGGTAGCACAAGTGGAGGCAGCCGGGCTCAATGAGGATGAGAGGGCACTCATCATCAAGCGCTTCAAGACCGCGCTAAAAGGACGCAATGAGTACCCCAACAAGAACAAGTCAAAGGGAAACCGCTCCTGCTTCAATGCGGTAAGACTGGTCATTTTATAGCTCAATGCCCCGATAATGATAATGACCAGGCACAAGAAAAGCATGGGAAGAGGGAAAAGAAAAAGAACTACAGGAATGCCAAGGGCGAGGCACACATCGGGAAGGAATGGGACTCCGACTGTTCCTCATCCAACTCCGAAGATGAAGGACTAGCTGCCTCGGCCTTCAACAAGTCTTCACTCTTCCCCAACGAACGACACACGTGCCTTATGGCTAAGGAGAAGAAGGTACATATTCGAGATACTCCTAAGTATTCTTCTTCTAGCGATGAGGAATCCTCTAACGATGAAGTAGACTACACTGATTTGTTTAAAGGCTTAGATAGAGCTAAAGTAGACAAAATAAATGAATTAATTGATGCTCTTAATGAAAAGGATAGACTGCTAAAAAGCAAGAATATATTTTATATGAGGAACATGATAAATTCATTAGTGTTCAAAAATATCTTGCTCTAGAAGTTAAGAAAAATGAAATACTGTCATCTGAATTGTCTTCCTATCATGAATCTATTTCTAGCTTAAAAAATTTAAATGATGATTTGAATACTAAGCTAGAGGAAGTAAATGCAACTAGTTCATGTGTAGATCATGTTGTTATTTGTAATAGATGTAAAGACTTGGATGTTGATGCTTGTAATGAACATGCCTCTATTATTGCTAAGTTAAACAATGAGGTTGCAAGTCTTAATCCTCAACTTAAGACTTGCATGGATAATTATGAGAAACTTAAATTTGCTAGGGATGCCTACACTGTTGGTAGACACCCCTCAATTAAGGATGGACTTGGTTTTCAAAAGGAAACCAAGAACTTAACAAGCCAAAAGACTTCTGGTCTCAACAAGGAGAAAGGGAAGGCTCCTATGGCTAGTAGTTCTTCACAAGATCAAAAGAACCATGCTTGTCTTTATGCTCATGTCAAGAAAGATTCTCATCATGATAAATGTTATAATCATGCTGCTTTACCTACTTATCATGATTCACATGCTATGTTTGCTTCTAGTTCCACATATGTTCATGATAAGAGTAGGCCTAGGCGCAATCATACTATTTCTCGTGCGCCTATGAAAGTTTACACTAGTCCAACTGCTATGTATCAAACGTGTAATGCTTCTTTTGTATTGTTATGCAAAAATACCAAAGTAGTTGCTAGAAAATTGGGATCTAAATGCAAGGGAGACAAGACTTGCATTTGGGTTCCAAAAGTTATTGTAACTAACCTTGTAGGACCCAACAAGAGTTGGGTACCTAAAACCCAAGCTTAATTACCTTGCAGGTTTATGCATCCGAGGGCTCAAGCTGGATTATCGATAGCAGATGCACAAACCACATGACGGGGGAGAAGAAAATGTTCACCTCCTACGTCAAGAACAGGGATTCCCAGGATACTATTATCTTTGGAGATGGGAACCAAGGAAAGGTCAAAGGATTGGGCAAGATAGCCATCACAACCGAGCACTCAATATCAAATGTGTTTTTAGTAGAGTCACTCGGGTATAATTTATTGTCTGTAAGTCAATTGTGTCATATGGGCTACAATTGTTTATTTACAAATATTGATGTATCTGTCTTTAGAAGGAGTGATGGTTCATTAGCTTTTAAGGGTGTATTAGACGACAAGCTCTATTTAGTTGAATTCTCAAAGGAGAATGCCGATCAAGATGCATGCTTAATCGCTAAGACTAATATGGGCTAGGTTTGGCATCGCCGTCTAGCATATGTTGGGATGAAGAACCTTCATAAACTTCTAAAGGGAGATCATGTGTTAGGACTAACTGATGTCTGTTTCAAGAAAGACAGACCTTGTGCAGCGTGCCAAGCAGGGAAACATGTGGGAAACACTCATCACAGCAAGAATGTGATGACGACATCAAAACCACTAGAACTCCTACACATGGATCTCTTCGGCCCCGTTGCCTATCTCAGCATCGGGGGAAGTAAGTATGGTCTTGTTATAGTTGATGATTTTTCCCACTTCACTTGGGTATTCTTTTTGCAGGACAAATCCAAAACCCAAAGAACCCTAAAACGCTTCTTAAGGAGAGCTCAAAATGAGTTTGAGCTAAAGGTGAAGAAGATAAGAAGCGACAATGGGTCAGGGTTCAAGAATCTACAGGTTGAAGAATATCTTGAGGAGGAAAGAATCAAGCACGAGTTCTCCGCTCCCTACACACCATAGCAAAATGGTGTGGTAGAGAGGAAGAACAGGACGCTAATTGATATGGCGAATACAATGCTTAGAGAGTACAAGACGCCTAAGCGGTTTTGGTCGAAAGCTGTGAACACAGCCTGCCATGCCATAAACCGGCTCTATCTGCACCATCTCCTCAAGAAGACCTCCTACGAACTCCTAACTGGTAACAAACCCACTGTTTCTTATTTTCGTGTATTTGGGAGCAAATGCTACATTCTGGTAAAGAAAGGTAGACATTCGAAATTTGCTCATAAGGCCATAGAAGGGCTTTTACTAGGGTATGACTCAAATACAAAGGCTTATAGGGTCTTCAATAAATCATCAGGATTAGTTGAAGTCTCTAGCAATGTTGTATTTGATGACACTAATGGCTCTCCAAGAGAGCAAGTTGATCTTGATGATGTAGATGAAGATGAGATTCCGACGGCCGCCATGCGAACGATGGCAATAGGTGATGTGCGACCACAGGAATTACAGGGACAAGATCAACCCTCTTCCTCTACAATGGTGCATCTCCCAACTCAAGACGATGAACAGGTACCCCAAGAAGAGGGGTAGGATCAAGCGGGAGCACAGGAAGAACAGGTTACGGAGGAAGAAGCATCATGGGCCCCTCCAACTCAAGTCCGAGCGATGACCAAAGAAATCACCTAGTGGATCAGATTCTGGGTGACATCAGCAAGGGAGAAACAACTCGCTCACGATTAGCTAATTTTTGTGAGCATTACTCGTTTGTTTCATCTATTGAGCCTTTCAAGGTAGAAGAAGCCTTGCAGGATCCGGACTGGGTGTTAGCCATGCAGGTAGAGCTAAACAACTTTAAAAGAAATGAAGTCTAGAGCCTAGTGCCACGTCCAAAGCAAAATGTTATGGGAACCAAGTGGGTGTTCCGCAACCAGCAAGACGAACACGGAGTGGTGACAAGGAACAAAGCTCGACTTGTGGCAAAAGGTTATGCCCAAGTCGCAGGTTTGGATTTTGAGGAGACTTTTGCTCCTGTAGCTAGGTTAGAATCAATTCAGATTTTATTGACCTATGCTGCTCACCATTCCTTTAAGTTGTTCCAAATGGACGTGAAGAGTGCTTTCCTAAATGGACCAATCAAGGAGGAGGTATACGTGGAACAACCCCCTAGCTTTGAGGATGACAGGTATCATGACCATGTGTACAAACTCTCTAAGGCGCTCTCTGGACTTAAGCAAGCCCCAAGAGCATGGTATGAATGCCTTAGAGATTTTCTTATTGCTAATGCTTTCAAGGTTGGGAAAGCTGATCCAACTCTTTTCATAAAGACTTGTGATGGTGATCTTTTTGCCTGCCAAATATATGTCGATGACATTATATTTGGTTCTACTAACCAAAAGTCTTGTGAGGAGTTTAGCAGGTTAATGATGCGGAAATTTGAGATGTCAATGATGGGAGAGTTGAACTACTTCCTTGGATTTCAAGTGAAGCAACTCAACGAAGGCACTTTCATCTCCCAAACGAAGTACACTCAAGATCTTCTCAAGAGGTTTGGGATGATGGATGCCAAGCCCGTGAAGACACCTATGAGAACAGACAGACATCTCGACCTCAACAAAGGAGGTAAGTCCGTTGATCAAAAGGCATACCGGTAAATGATAAGGTCATTACTTTATCTTTGTGCTAGTAGACTGGACATTATGCTAAGTGTATGCATGTGTGCTAGATTTCAATCCGAACCCAAGGAGTGTCATCTTGTGGCCGTTAAGCGAATTCTTAGATATTTTGTCTCTACGCCTTGCTTTGGGATCTGGTATCCAAAGGGGTCTACCTTTGACTTAATCGGATACTCAGATTCTGACTATGTCAGGTGTAAGGTTGATAGGAAGAGCACATCAGGGACGTGCCAATTTCTGGGAAGGTCCCTGATGTCTTGGAGCTCTAAGAAACAAACATCTATTGCCCTATCCACCGCTGAGGCCGAGTACGTTACCGCAGGACAGTGTTGCGCGCAACTACTTTGGATGAGGCAAACCCTCTGAGACTTTGGCTACAATGTGAGCAAAGTCCCACTCCTATGTGACAATGAGAGTGCAATCCGCTTGGTGGATAATCCTATTGAACACAGCCGCACTAAGCACATAGACATCCGGCATCTCTTCCTGAGAGACCACCAGCAAAGGGGAGATATCGATATTTACCACATTAGCACCGAGAACCAGCTAGCCGATATCTTCACCAAGCCTTTAGATGAGAAAAGGTTTTGTAGGTTGCGTAGTGAGCTAAATGTCTTAGATTCACGTAACTTGGATTGATCTATAGCATACATGTGTTATATGCCTTTGATCATGTTACTTTGAGCATTTACATCATTTATTGCTTATTTGTGGTGCTCAAGTTGTACAAGTCATCCCCGGACCTCACAAGTCCTTATGCAAATGATGCACATGTTTAGGGGGAGATGTGCTACAACTTGACTCCTTTGAGACTAACTTGTTTGTTTGAGTGCACTAGAAGTAATCTCGAAGGAACATTGAAAGGGAAAAGTGAACTAGGACAAAGCAAGAGCTTCCACTGCATTCCGGTAAATGTATCTTTTCCTATGTTCTTTGTTGTACTCTTATTGCCTTTTTGCTCTCATTTGACATTTTGGTGAGGCAATGGAGTTAAAGGGCCAAAAGTTATCCCATTTTGGTGCTTAATGCCAAAGGGGGAGAAATTAAGGGCTAAAGCAAATGGATCGGCCAACCACTTGTGAATTTGAAAATAGTAGAGTTAGAATTTGAATTTTGTCCAAAATCCTCTTATTGCAAAATTTGGTCTCTTATGGGGGAGAATTTTGATTATGGGAAAAAGGGGGAGTTTTTTTTTGCACTTGATCAAAAGTACTTTTGAAACATCTCTCTATTTGCCCAATCAAGTGTGTTTGACTTAGAGATAGAAAAAAGAATTTGATTTGCGAAAATAAACCAAGTGGTGACAAGAGTGCTCCAAATAGGCTAAAACTCAAGTGAGAAAATTTGGTCTTCAAATCTGCACTTTTGAGAATAATGTTGCATTTCTAGTTGCTCTTTAATGTGTTGGCATAAATCATCAAAAAGGGGGAGATTGAAAGGGAAATGTGCCCTTGAGCCATTTCTATAATTGTTTTGGTGATTAGATGCTCAACATATATTGTTTTAGTTCATATGTACTAAGTTGTTGAGAAGTGCAAATCAAAAATCAAGGTATGTTTCTAGCATTAGTGAATTGTTTTTGGATACTAACATATCTCTCTAGGTGCTAGGAACATAGACAAAAAAACTAGAATCAGACACGAGAATATTTTTGCTAAGTTCAGCCAAACCAGCACCAGCCTGTGGTGCACCGGACTGTCCGGTGGTGCATCGGATAGTGTCCGGTGCCCAGGCTGGCCCGACGACGAACTCTTCGCTCTCGGGAAAAGCGAAGGCGCCACAGCTAAAATTCACCGGATTGTCCGGTGTGCACCGGACTGTCCAGTGAGCCAACGGCGCCCGCGGCCAACAATCGGCTGCGCGATCAACGGGCAACACGTGGCCGAGCCAACGATTAATTGGTCGCACCGGACAGTGTCCGGCGCGCCAACGGGACCAAAGATCCAACGGTCGGCTGCGCCCGATAAGGAAGGAGATCGGGCACCAGATAGCTACTGTTCATGTCCAGTGGTGCACCGGACTGTCCGGTGTGCCACCCGACAGAAGGCAAGAATTGCCTTCCAATTGGATCTCCAACGACTCTTAGCTGCCTTAGGTCTATAAAAGGGACCCCTAGGTGCATGGAGCAGTAACCCAAGCATTCTTTGATCATTCTAAGACACCTAGACTTAGCCACCACGCACTCGGATCATCGTGTTAGAGATTTGAGCACTGTTTGAGTTGTAAACTCCTTGTGCCGTCTTTCGTGCTCACGTCTTGGCTTGTGTGCATGTTTTTGCTGCGATTTGAGTCTTGTGTGTGTTGCTTTCCCTCCCCTACTCTTGTTCTTTTCTTGTGATCAAACATTGTAAGGGCGAGAGGCTCCAACTTGTGGAGATTCCTTGCAAACAGGAAAAGACTACTAAGGAAGAAAACCGTGGTACTCAAAGTTGATCATTGGATCACTTGAGAGGGATTGAGTGCAATCCTTGACCGAAGGAGGTCACCACAACATGGAGTAGGCATTGGCCGAACCACGGGATAAAACATCGTGTCTCTTGTGTTGCTTTTCACTGTGATTGATTTCTTCTCAAGAGCTCACTCGATAGCAACTTGGTTTAATCTAACTAATATTTTATAAACCAAGTTGGTACTATTAGTGTTGAATTTTGCAGGATCACCTATTCATCCCCCTCTAGGTGCTCTCAAAAACACCTTCCCTTCGCTAGAATAGTGAATCATTCTGAATCGTGGGACCCACCAAGCTGTGGGGCTCTAAGTATATATATATAGAAGGCTGTGTCGTGAATATTTTTCGTGCCATCTAGCTGTTTGCGCTATGATTGCCATCTTAGCCTTCTTCCCTTTTACGAGTTTGATTGACTTTTGAGCTTTGGCACTTGCCGCAACCATCATCCGAATGGCTGAGGACAAGAAGATTACAGACCCCAAAATGTCTGGGTTTTACGAAGCTATGGAGAAGACCAACACAGAAAAGATCACCAATGAGATGCTGGCTGGATTGTTTGAGGATTCCAGTGATAGCGACAGTTTTGACATGGAGAGTGGGAATGAAGATGTCGAAGATTGGTCGTGGAGGCATAGCCATGTTGTTTTTAGGAAGTCAACTATCAAACAAGGGCAAATCGAAGCGATGAAGGGCAAATATTTTCATGATGTTTCTATAGTGAGAGTCGGGGGGAACCACCGTTCCCCTTCTCGAAGCTAATGAGGTGGTGGTCTTCAAGAGCTTCATGAAAACTAGGCTTCGCTTTCCACTACACAAGATGTTGGTTGAAGTTTCGAAGACATTCGAAATATACCTTCATCAGCTTACCCCCGAAGCCCTTATCAAAGTGGGGGTTTTTATATGGGCTATGAGGAGTCAGGGGCTAGAGCTAGATGCTAGGTGCTTCTGCAATATTCACGAGTTATCTTACCACACGAAGGCAACTGAAATAGAGCAATATCATAACAACTTCGGTTGTTAAAGCTTCGTACCCTGCTCTGAGGCAAATTATCTTGTGCCTACATTTCAGAAGAAGTGGCCAGGCTCCTAGATGAAGCAATGGTTTTATGTAAAGAATGATCTGAATCAGAGGGAGGATATGAGGGGCATCATTCAATGTCCCATATGGTCGTGCTCTGGCATTAGGAGGCCATCAATCGCAATTGGGAATGAGGTGCAAGCGTGCCTAATGGCCTTCAACACCGTATGTACCTACATCGATACCAGAGATTTAGTTCAAGAACACATCACTTTCAAAGTATGGCCTCTTGCGAATGAATGGGAAATGTCGAAGGAAGATGCCGCTGGCTCCAGTCAAGGAGGCTTAATTTATCTTAAGTACACCTTTCAATACAGAAGTCAGTTTGACGAGCCAAATGATGTTGGCTAGACGCTATAGAGGCAATGAGTGATGAGCTACTTGGAGCCTACTCAAGGACAGAGGATGAGGCCATGACAGTTGCCTTTGGCGCTCGAGGGAAAAGAAGATTGAATAGGTTTTTTGATGTTATTGGGTTTGTTTACCCTGATTACTGTTTTCCTGTCCGAAGGCAAGGGGAAAAAAGGAAGGTTGCTGCTTCAACCACTTCTAGTGCGCCGAAACCGAAGAGGACTGAAGCCTATTGGGACGGCCGAGGTGCCGAAGCTCATTGAAAGTGCCAGGGTTGCCCCCTCAGCCATAGAAACATCTCCTGCGATGTCAATCGAAGCTAGTACAGGCCTAGTAAAAGAGTCGGAATCAGAAAAGGCAGCAAAGCAACCAAAGGTGCTGAGCCCTCCAGCTATAAAAGAGCTGTCGAAGCCATCGAGTATTACAACAGCGATTCCAAGGAAGAGAATAATGGCTAGCGTCTTAGATGTTGTTTTACAATCCATGAAAGCGTCAGTTCCTGCTTCTGCTGAAGCAACTGGCAAAAAATCTGAAGCTGCAAGAGAAGAGATTACTGCAAGCACGACTAATGTTCTTGCTGAAGCCGGACTTTCGAAAGTTGCGCCAATAGGGCTGGTGGAAGAGAGTGTTCATGAAAAATCTAAATCTCCTGCTCCCGAAGCACCTCCCCATGGTGACTTGGAATACATTGTTCGACATGCCTCGGGAAAGCAGTAATCATTGGAACAAATTGTCGAAGTACAACACTATGCCAAGGACTTGAAATACCCCCGAGGGTCCTTAGTATATGGAGGGGATGACAAAGATGACATCCTCTACTGTTTGCCCGATAGTAAGGAGGTCAATGTTTGCCGCGAGATGATGAACAACATGGGATTTCCAAAGCTCGAGCTTGGTTTGTCCACTATGACAAAGGATCATCTTGCAGACAGCCTTGCTTATAATAGCTTAAAGTTTTGCACATTTTGGCTTCATATTTGGTACTTTTCAAAGTATTTTTTGGTAATTCTTACTTTTATTGTTTGTTCACTCTTCTGCTTGGCAGAGTCTAATCCTTAGCATGGCTCTGAAGGCTCAAAAATATGCAGAGGATGAGAGCTGTTAGATAGCACTTGGAATCCTCCGATCGGAGGTTATAACCTTGAGAAATGAAGCTATTGCAAAGGACAAGATTTTCCTATCTTTGGTCGAAAGGCTGAAGTCCAGTGAAGCTAAGCTATCCGCTCAAGCAGAAGCGCACAAAACTGAAGTGGAAGAGTTAGAAAAGAAAGTTGCCGAAGTAACTGAAAATTTTAATGTGGAGCTGACAAAGCGTGAAATATCTGAAATCAAACGATCAAGGGTACAGATAAATATTGATGAGCTTCGTATGGCTAAAGAAAAATTCTACAATGTTGTAACACCCTAGGTGTTACTTAGGGTTTTCCCTCAGTGCCTTCATGTGTGACCTATTACCACATATGGTTTGGTTTGAGAAAAAGGCACCAAACTTGGGGAGCCAAGCCCTAACCAGGTTTCATCACCCTAAGAGATCATACCTTAACCATATCAAGATTAAGGAAGAAGGTGAAGTGCTGAAACCCTAAAGTCCCCTCTTTAGGACATTAGAGCAATAAAGAAAAACTCAAAAGGACTAAGTAAATCACATTGTCATGACTTAGGCTAATTATAAAAGTTGTAGTACACTTAATAACCTACAAAAGAAAGTAAGAGAGTTGTCCCAAAAAGGTTTCGCAAAACCCTCAAACAAGTCACTCAAGTGGGAACTCCAAATCAAAATCAGAATTTCAGTTTTTGAAATTCAGCCCCCTCACAAAGATCAAACACGTTCATCATGTTCCAAAACTCAAAACCACTTGGCCCAATTGACAAAATGGCGCCAAAATACCCCTAGAACACCCTGGTGAAGTTTGAAGTCGAACGAAATCCAGTTGACATGATTTGGCATGATTTCCTTCTCGGGATGGAGCAGGCGGACAAACCTGCCTTAAGGACACGACTACTCCTTGCACAGATCAAGAAATGCCTCGGCCTCCACACAAAACCAATAGAAGCAAGTCAGGGGAAGAGATCTTACAATAGGATCTTGCCTAAATTTGTTGAAATTTAGAGCCAACGGGCGATTGAAAATGACAACACTGCATTGTGCCACGAGCTCGACGCCGTGCCTAAAGGGCTGAGCGTGCACTGGCTGTTCCCCGCGCACGCCCCAATCGCCCGTCAGACCGACCACTCACCCGTGCCCTTGCGTGCCTATATAACCCTTGCACCCCGCCTACTCCCTCACTGCAAGTCTGCAACACCGGTGAGCTCAACACGCCCTGCTAGAGCTGCCCGAGTCTCGGTTGCCGTGGCTAGCTCGCCCCAGCCATCCCTCACCCAAGCCAGCTACTCAACCAACCTTCCCAGAGTTCGGTGAAGCTTTCCGAGCCCACAGACGAAGTACTCGGCCACTAGAGACGCCCGATTGCCCTCGCCAGACTTCCTTCACCGCTGGAGTACATGGCCCGGGTAAGCCGATGCACCATTATCCGATTCCTTGTGCACACCGCCTCTATATCATCTAGTGAAGCTCCCCGAGCAGTCCAATCAAACTCTACCACCGTGTACAGGCCGAGCCCCTTGCCGCCGACGACCTCGTTCGCCCCCACGCGTGGCCAGAACGACTCCGACCACCACCGGCCACCATCCGACCGTCGACGTGTTCACCAGAACCTCCCCGACCTCTGAGACCACTTTGCCGAAACTAGACCGCCGCTGGTAAGCCCCACCACCCTTTTTTCTACAGCTGCCACTGTTCCGGTGAGGTTAGGAGCGCAGGATAGAATGTTCTTAAGTCCAGGGGGTTTTCGCACTGTCAGCCACTTGTTGGAATAGTGCGCCTAGGGCATATGCGTAAGAAATAGAAAAAGAAGTGACCAGGGACTCGAATGTAAACCAGCTTTCCCTTTTAATTTAAAAAGCCATCCCTTTTTAATCCAGTAGAAAGTTAAAAAATTCATAACTTGTGAATTAAACATCCAAAATGGGTCAACCAAATTTTGTTGGGTTCTGCATAAGTTAACCTTTAAAGGAAAAATAGAAAAAAACCCCTAGTCCATTACTGTTCTGGAATTTGTGATTTAATTTAGGTATTGAGTATTTAAGTAAGATAATGATTAAAAATAATAGGACATATGCACTAATGTTAAGAAAAATTTAGTAGTCACTTGACCGCTATTGTACCACTACAAAAATATTAAACACCTCAGAATACCAAAGTAAGTGGGTTAAAGAAATGAAATTAGGTTTTTGCCAATACCTTTAGAAAATAAAAAGAGGGACTAAAAGTAGAAAACAGTAAGCGACCTTATTTTTCCTTAAACATTTGAGACATCTGCTATGGGGAAAAATATAAAAATGAGGTAGTTACACAATAGAATATGCCCCACCCCCTGCCCCATGAGAAAGTTTATAAAACTTTAAGAAATCATACAACCCATACCCTATGAGTAAAAATGACCAACTTTGGGAATGATTGCTCTTGCACAAAGAAGAAACTAGAAAAAATAGGAAATCTGTTGTTTGACTTTTTTTAAAAGGAGTGCTAGTAGAAAGCACCCACCAAGACCTCTAACTTTAGAAAATCACCATTAAATAACCATTAAGTTTCTTTGTCTATAATTTGGCACATAAACTTGATATTACCCATAAACATCAAAAAAATAAGTTACAGCGTAGAAGCCACTTCTACACAAGGGTTGTAGTTCAAAGTGCCCTCTCTGCCCTAGACCTTGTCATTTTTGTGCAGGGCTAACCACTTTTGCTATACACCCCCAAATTTTTAGAGAAGCTTAATTAAGTCAGTAAGAAGCCACTGAAATTTTTATAGAATTTTTAGAAACTTCTACAATAGAAGTGTAGTTCAACCTACCCCATAAAAGCCTTTAAAAACAAAGGATGAAAGTAGCTTTTAATTTCTAGCATGCATAAGGGATATATACATATATATGTTGCATTCATGCTCATCCATTTGCATTTATTAGATTGCAATCTCGTGGACGGAGAGTACGTTTTTATCCAAGAGAAAGAGGCACAGCAAGAAAAAGCCTGGGAACCAGCTCCCGAGCTCGTCGCCAAAAAACCTTCCGCCACACCCGCATTTGAAGGCAAGCCCCAGTTTATGCATAACCGTTATATATGCTATTTTATTGTACTTAATGTTTGTAGGCTTGTATCGTGAACTTAAGTGTAGGAATTTCTTGAAACCCTAGTTGCATGAATTTAGGATTCCTTTGAGATGAATACTAGTATGCTAGGTCGAGTAGTTGCTATGCTAATTGAGGATCTCGGTAAAAGTCGAGTGATTTTTCGGGAACTCACGCGAGGTCAGGAATTGATTGTATTCATCTTGATAACGGGATCTATGATGGTCTATGGGCAAGGATCCTGGGTGGATGCATTGTCTATGAGACAAAAATGGACTTAAGGATTAATGTGTGGATAGCAGAGTCAAGCGTTTCAACATACTAGACACATGTCAGGAAATATGGTAACCAATAAGCCTAGTACCTGATTGAACCTGCCCGCAGACTTTATCCCTCATTGGTCCTAAGACAGGGTCTCCCATGCTAGCGATGGTGGATACAAGTGTGGACATTGCATGGTGGCGGCCGGGGTCAATGCAGCATTGTATGCCAAGGCCGTGAGCCCTGATCTGTTGACGGGGGATCGATGGGGACGGCTGATATGTGTGGGGACGGAGTGCCCCTACATGTCGTGTGTTTAGGTTTACCTTGCAAGGTTAAAAGCTCGATTCGAATCGTTTGCTTCTCGCAGCTATTAAGACTGCTTGGCCCCTTGTACTGCATCGAGTTTTTTTTTGACAAAGGGGCAGAGCCCCCTATTTCATTAGGAAATAGGAACAGGTTCATTACAGACCACCACGATGGGGATAGACCCATCACCAAAAGGAGAAACTAGTGGAACTAATCTCTACAGTCTAACAAGAAATGTAAAGATCAGACACCACAAACCACCGTTCAAGCGCACCACAGTTTTTAAGCCACGCTTATTTACAATGAGCAAAAGCCAAAAGACACAACCCAGCTAACATCACCCAGATGCAACATAGCCACTAACATAGTTTTTTCCAAAAGTTCATGGGTTGCGCTAATCACCAAAAGGAGCCTCTCGAGCCAAACCGAAGTCTTCAAACAGTAATACGACGATCTCTCGGACTCCACCCAAAGGCCCTGCTCATCGCTTCACTTACTATCTTTCGGATTAGTTGGCTTCCTTGGACCACCATCTTTTTTTCCCTCTCTTTCTGTCAAATGGCCCAAGAATCCAACCAAAAACAACAAAGAAATATTATGTTAGCAGGGTCAATCAAAATCTTCTCACCAAAAAACCAATCATTTCTGGTTCTCCAAATAGCCCAAAACATAGCACCACAACCAAAGATCAATAAATTTGACATTTTGTCTTTAGATTTTTTCAGCCATCTGTCACAAATTTCATCAATGTTTTTTGGAACGTATTATAGACTAAGAGCAATTTGGACCACTCTCCACACAAATCTAGCAACAGAGCATTTAAAGAATAAATGGTCAATCGATTCCAAGCCACCACAAAAACAACAATCATTAGATCCCTTCCAATTTCTTTTTTTCAAGTTGTCTTTTGTAAGAATTTTATTTCTTATCACCAACCAAAAGAACACTTTAATTTTCTGTGGCAACTTAGACTTCCACAGAAATCTGTATGGCACCTTAATCTGATCAACAGAATTTTTCTTATAAAAAGAATTGACAGTGAAACCTTTGTTGCCCAAACCCCAAATAAGCTTATCTTCTTGATTTGTCAAAGTGGAATCAGAACATAACGCAACTAAATCATCATAAAACCCCTGAAGGTTACCCGTCATTCTTCTTCTAAAAGAAAGTGATTCAAAATTGGAAGACAAAACCTTATTAACCGTAGCATCTTTATCCATAGCCAAATCAAACAGAATAGGAAACTGCACAGCAAGAGGCCCATCACCAATCCAGAAATTTTTCTAGAAGCTAGTTCGACAACCATTACCAACCACCATCTTACAATACTTAAATAAAGCCTCTCTAAGACTTAAGAGTTTTTTTCCAATACTGAGAATCCTTCTGTCTTTGTTTCACTGAGATAAGGGGTTTTCCCTTAATATATTTTTCATTAATGATACTTTGCCATAAACCACTAGAGCTTTCCAAATTCCATAACCATTTTGTCAACAAAGCATCATTCATAAAACCCAGATTCAACACACCTAATCCTCCTAGACTTTTAGGAGAGCAAACCGTATTCCAGTTAACCAAATGCATTTTCTTCTTTTGAGAACCGCCTTGCCAAAGAAGTCTTTTCCTGAGCAAGTCCAACTTCCTAATAACCGATTTAGGAGCCGGATAAATCGATAACATATACAAAGGAATATTAGAAAGCGCACTATTCAGTAAAGTCAGTCTGCCACACAAACTCAGAAATCTACCTTTCCAACCAGCAAGTCTTTTATCCATTTTTTCCAACAATGGACACCAAAGGGACTTACTGATTTTTTTATTGTCAATGGGCACACCAAGATACTTCATCGGAAGGCTTCCAACAGGACAAGTAAAAATGTCAGCATACAAATCAGTGCATTCATTAGCTTCCCCCAAGCAGAAAATTTCACTTTTGTGAAAATTAATTTTCAGCCCTAACATATGTTCAAAAAGACAGAGGATAAATTTAAGATTTCTAGCTCCTTCCAAACAATCTTGAATCAGAAAGATAGTATCATCAGCATATTGAAGACAACAACAACCATTTGGGATGATGTGGGGAATCAGACCACGAATCAAACCTTTTTCCTAAGCTTTTTGAATAATGCAAGCCAAACCATCAGCAACTAGATTAAACAGGAGGGGTGAAAAAGGATCACCCTGCCGAACACCTTTATGAGTAGCAAAATATGGACCAATCAAATCATTAGTCTTAATAGCCACTTTACCTCCTTTGACAGTCTTCATAACCCAATCACACCAAATGTCACCAAAACCTTTTTTTGCATCATCCAATACAAAAATTGCCAATTAACTTTATCATAAGCTTTTTCAAAGTCAATCTTAAGAATCACCCCACTTTGCTTTTTAAATTTCACTTCATGCAGAATTTCATTCAGAGAGACCACACCATCCATAATATATCTCCCTTTAATAAAACCATATTGGTACTTACTAATCTCTTTAGTAATACGAGAGGCAAGTCTATTCGTCAGAACTTTAGTAATGATTTTATAACAGACATTTAGAAGACAAATCGGTCTAAAATTCCGCATATCAGTAGGGTTATCTACTTTAGGAATCAAAGTCACAAGACCGAAGTTAAGTCTTTTAATATCAAGCCTCCCATCATAAAAGTCTTTGAATAAATTCCACAAGTCAATGTGGATGAGATCCCAAAAATCTTGGAAAAATTCAGCAGGGATACCATCGGGGCCCGGGGCACTATTGTGTTTTAAACTAAACACAACCATTTTAATTTCTTCAATAGAGAAAGGAGCAGTGAGCAAAGTACGATCATCATCACTGAGTCTATTCATATGGAAATTAGACATATTGATGTTCGACAAAGTAGAAGGACCAAATAAATCCTTGTAGAAATCAGTAGCCACCTTGTTGATCTCATTATCAACAGTAACAGTATTTTCCTCATGAACTAAGGAAAGAATTTTAACTCTTCTTCTTTTACCCTTGGCAATAAGATGAAAGTATCTGGAGTTTTCATCACCCTCATTAATAAATTTTTCTCTAGCCATTTGTTTTCTTTTACAGCACTCTTCCACCATCAAATTCTTTAAATTCCACTCCAAATCTAATTTTTCAAGTCTTTCCGAGTGGGACATGCCAATACTTTCACTATTTTTATCCATCATATCAATTTTTTGGATTAACTCTTTTTTAAGCTTAGAGTACCTGCCTTCGACATTGATATTCCACCCCTTCAACGCTTTTTTCAGCCTTTTAATTTTTTCTTTCCAAATCTCAATGTTAGAACGACTTCTAACCAGCAGAGACCAACTATTCGAGACAATATCTTTGAAATCCGGACGAAACTTCCAACACAGTTCATATCTAAAGTCTCTCTTTAGAAACACACGAGAATCAGTTTTAAGGCATAAAGGAACATGATCGGATAAAGTCCTGTCAAGACCAGTGACCACCACATTTTTGAATTGAAGGACCCATTCTAGACTAGCCAGAAATCTGTCAAGTTTTTCAAAAGTGGGAGGGTCCCTATTATTTGACCAGGTATACAATCTTCCACTCAAATCAAGTTCGACCAAACTATGAATGTCAATAATATAATTGAACAAAGAACTCCAACAATTCGTTCCCCCAGGCTTGTTTTTATCAGATTCTTTCCTAAGAATATTAAAATCGCCCACCACCAACATAGGATACTTGCAATTAGAACAAAAGGAAGCCAATTCAACCAAAAAATTTTGTTTATTGTCGTTCTGAGCAGCACCATAAACATTAATAAAATTCCACACAAAACCACTTTCTTTATGGGCCAAAAGAACCTTAATCATGAAATCCCCCTTATTAACTTGTCTTATATCAAAAACATCAGCATCCAAACCAACAAGCAAACCACCAGATCTCCTTTTGGCTGGAGACCAGAACCAGGCAAAATTTCTTTTACCACTAATAGAGTCCAACCAAGAATCTTCAAAGACTTTTTATATTATTCTCTTGGATTCCAATAAAATCGATTCTTTCCTTTCTGATTATTTCTTTTAAGAAATCAACTTTTATTCCTTTGCCCAACCCCTGACAATTCCAGATGAGACCTATCATTCTGAATAGTTAGGGTTGGGGACCGAAGGGATTTTTTCCCTTTATTAACAGCATATCTGACTTAGGAAGAAGATTTTTTCTTCTTTTTCTTGGCTGAGTTTTTCCTATATTGAATTTTTCTACCCTTTCGCAGAATCATAACATCTTCCAATTCACTCAATTGCTTATTTTCCTTAACATCTTGGATAGATTTATCCATTTCTGAATCAGAACCTTTTTGACAAACATGATCAATATGATTGCAGGCAGCCCTACAAACCAAAGTATTTCTAGACAATTCTAAGGATTTAATTAATTCCAAGTTTGTTATAGATTCATCCAAAGAAGACCCTAATTCTATGTCTAACTCTGAAGCAATAGACAATAGCACAGAATTATCAGTATTAAGGACAGAAAAAGGATTAGAATTCATACCTTTGGTCAGGAAGGCATCCTTAGCCATAGCTCTCGCCGTCGCTTTATCTACAATCTTCATGTCATCATTGGCTTCAAGCCTGCTGTTCCTTCTTAAGCCATCTCCGTGATCCACATCCATACAAACCGCAAGTTTACCGGACTCCATTTTATCAGAACCTTCTGATTGGTTACCCAAAGGAGACTTGCTGTTTTTCCCTTGAGCAGAGGGGATGACTCCCTCATCATCTTTAGCAAATTCCTCCAAATCTTGAGAGCCTAAGAGATCATCCTCACTTTCATGGAATTCTTCATCCTCATTGGTAGGATCTTCAGTGATTGGGTTAAAGTTCTCATTAGCATTACCCAAGTCAGTTCTCTGCCCAAAAAATTTGCCATGGGAGGACATCTCACCATTATTTTCCAGTTTCATTTCTTCTTTAACCGATTTTTCTCCCACATTCCTAGCTTTTTTGCCAGTTTTTTCACAAGTAGGGTCATCCAGACCCTGTCTATCCACTGAAGCTCTTTTACCAAGGTTAATAGAGTCATCGTTCCAACCCTCCTCAGTGATATCATCAATCTTAAAGAAAATGTCATAAAGGAAAGGTTTAACTCCCACCTCAATGATAGGAGGGATCATAGCAACACTCTTGACATGAACTTTGAATCTAACCATATCCTTAGAATCTAAAGATAGGATATCCACTTCTTCAACAGCCCCTATTGTAGAACCTAATTCACATATAGCATGATAATTTTGTAGTTCCTCTGGCACATTTTTAGCCACCACCCACACTGCATGCAATTTAGACTTAGGTTTGGCTTGAGAGCTCCAATGAGAAACAGAAATTTTAGCTCTAGACATTTTCATTTTAAGCTCAGGAAAATTTATCATCTCATCGAGCTTCTCTTGAGAAGGAAACTGCATAAGAAACCCGGCATGACACTTGGTGGCTTTCCAAGTTTTGCCCCAAGGAAAGTGAAACCCAAAGTCTTTCTCAAGATCTTTAGCAGAAATCAAACCCTCCATCACAGTCACCAGACCGATGAAGCTTCTTTTAGGTTTTCTGGACAGGGGTTTCGCAAAATGAGAAGAGTAAAACCCTAATCCATCAGCCACCATACCAACGATAGGCAAGCAAGGTTTGTTCTGTTTAGGCAACACACAACGAGCAGTCATGTGGGTTTCTTTGTGACAAATATCACACCACAGAGATCTAAAACAATATCTAGCATGATGACCATCAACCCCACACTTTTGACAAAAAGTACGACAACCTCAGTCTCTTTTTTCAAAGCCGCGGGAGGGGTTTTGAGGATACCTGTGTGACCTCCCTCGCCAGCAGATGAAGTACCAATGTCCTCCTTGACGTCCGATTTGCCCAAAATCGGCTTCAATCTCCAGCTGGGATTTCGAACCTTGTTCCACGATTGGGAACCTTGAGGAGCATCTTTCTGATTCCATCGGTCCCAGCTAGGGTCTCGCCCCTTCGGATCCATCTTTGTCACCGGCACCGTGCAGGACAACGCCGGCCACTCCTCTTCCACAGGCGGGGGGCGAATCGGGGATTCAAACCACCCACCGTGGAAGCTAGAACGAAGCGACGACGGCAGCGACCAAAGTCGCGAGAGCGAGGAAGCAAGGTGCGGAAACGAGTGCGAGCCAACAAAAACCGAAGGGAACCCTAGCACGGAACAAGAAGCCCTTACCGCACCGCGCTGCAAGGACCGCGAGGGGGACTGGGCCGTACCCAGAGGAATTCCAACTTGCGCAAGACTTCCCACCGCAAGCGGACCAAGCCGGGCAACGCGAGCGCGCGGGGAAGGCGGCCCAGGAAGTTTCAAGGCCATGATGCTATAGGAGGAGGAAGACGACAACCATTTTTTTTTCGAGCCATCTCTCCCCCCAGTTAGCCCCAATCTCCAACAACGACTTGGACGGCTTGTACTGCATCGAGTAAAAAGTGAAATGAGGTTTCTTGAGATAATATGTTGATTGCACTAAATGATTGTTACCATGTATGCTTAGAAAGGAGCAAACCTAGGGTAAAATGGATGTGATAGAACTTGAAAGCTAAAACATGTTTTAGACTCAGCTAGTGCTTTTGGCAAACATAACCCCCCCTCAGCCAAACAGCTTCATGGTCTAGAGGTAGAGGAGTAGAATCCTCGCACTGGGTAAGTCTACCTAAGTATTAGTATACTCAGCCTTGCTTGTGGCATCATTTTTACAGGTTCACTGCAAGACATGGTTGATGGTGTGACTTGGCCAGCCACCTTGCCACCGGGTTGGACGGTCGAGTGGGATGCCGCCTCGGCAGGAGAGGACCAGGAGTAGTGGGCCAGGCCTTGCCCTATTCCTCGTTATTGACGTTATTTATTCTTCGCTGCAATATTAAGAACACTTTTATCTTTTGTCAAACTTCGTTTTATGTAATAACTTAAGTACTTTAACTTGCGGTTTCATGTTTATTGCATTCCCTCTGAGTCTCACCATCGTGTGAGGTAATGGTACTCGATCCTTGGTAAGTGGCTCTATCGGACTAGATCTGAGGAACTGACGGGTTATTCCAATTTAAGTGTGTTGCTGCCTTCAGGGCGTGACTCGGGCACTTAAGCTAGAATAATCTGGGTGGTTCTGCCACAACTGGTATCATAGTGAATAGCATTACAGAGGAGTCATTAAGTCATGAACACCAATCTTTCAAAAATAAAACTTGCTTAGAAACTAGTATTGGATCGTCATGACTAGAACGCTAGACCTACAATGAAAGGCCTTAAGAATAATGGGGTAGATAGGTGGCTATATAAGTAGGCCATATAGGCCAACACTATGATAGAAGGGATGTCCAAGGAGCACCCCTATGATTGATGAGAGGACGTTCATTCAAGCATGCATGCATTGTAGTAAAGCAGAACTAAAAGGAAAAAGTGATTAATTAAAAGTTGAAGGGAATATATTGACCCATGACCCCTAAAAACCTCAGTTGAGAATAGGTAACAGGGAAGTAAGTTAAATTAGATTAGCCCAATTAACCATCCTCTTTTTAACTTAAGCACACTTTTCTCCTTACCGATACCTTAGCACTCACACTTACCCCTCTTACACAGATGGCTTCACCTACCCCCGCCGATGGAGGCGACACCCGCTTCAGCTTTGACTACCTTTCCCGACAGGGCTTTTCCTCTATCTTGTGGGAGGTACTCTATGCCGCTGGATACCCCACACCTCCTCTGTACATGGTGCAGCTGTACGAGGAGAACCGGGTGCCACGCTGTTGGGTTTGGCTAACCCTGGAGTCTCACCCTCTACAGCATGGGTGGCGTTCACTTGATTCCAAAACTGTCAGATTCAGCGGATGACACCACTGAGGCCGCGGCACTAAAGGCCTTGATGACCTTCTGCAGATACCACCCGCTAGAAATGTTGATGCACTAACTTGGCCTCTTCCCCGCTGAGAAGAGGGATGGTCCAATGTGGTGCAACTGAGTGAGCCACGCCAAGGATGTGTGGGCCATGCATCCCGACCAGGTTGGGAGAATCACCGTCCAGTGCATGAGTGCACTGTACCACCTGCAGGCCCTGCGAAGCGATGCCATGACACACCTCACTAGGCTAGCTCAGACTGCAAAGACCACCCTTGATGATAGGGAGGTCTTCGTGGTCGATTTGTCTTTAGAGTTGGTGGAGAAGGATCTACAGATTGAACAGATGAGCAACTGCATCCAAGAGTTGGAGCAGCTGGTGGAAATCTGGGACAACACCATTGAGGTCCTGTAAAATCAGCTCCATGATGTGCAATAGGAGCTAGATGAGGCCAACGCTCATATAGAAATGCACCACCAAGACATGAACGCAATGGAGGCATAGCGAGGAGGAGGAGGATCCTGAGGAGGTTGAGCCAGCTTCCACTCCGGACACGGCCTACTCTGGAGTGCCCCCTACACCTGCGGCCAGTGCTGCCTCTGCTACTCAGGGTTAGATGGCTTAAAATTAAACATGTTAGGAGGATGGGAAGACCACATGAGCTTAGCTTTTGGCACCAACTATTGAACTAGGCTGTCGGGTGGATCTCCTAATATGTTGTAACCTAGAAAAACCTATATGAACAATGCAAGATGAATGAATGATTATCTTCATTTGGTTCGATATAATTTTGTGTCGTTATTCTCCTCATGCTATGAAGTCACTACTTGAAATCTTGGGTTGAAGTAACAGCGGCAAAATTCCTATTTTTTAGATGGTAGCTAGACCCCGTCGTGGGCAAAATGAGCAAGTTCCCCCACCACCTCCCCTAGCTCCAACGATGTAAGAGTTAATGGCTAAACAGAACGAAATCCTGGGGCAGCTGGTGCAACGCCAACCCTACCCTCAGTAGTTTGGTGGAGGGCAACAGCAACGCCCACTGGCTGCAGCTACCTATCAAGAGTTCTTGAGCACTCAACTGCCGCTGTTCACCAAGGTGGAAGACCCACTGGATGCTGGCGTGTGGCTCAGGTAGTGGAATCAAAGTTTCCCCTTCTCACGGGAGCTTGCCCTGATGCTGCAAAGGCTCGCTTCGCCGCATAGCAGCTCCATGGACCTGCAAGGACATGGTGGGACCATTTCCTCGCCATGCTACCCGCTAACCAAGTGGTAATGTGGGAGGAATTCAAGACTGCTTTTAGGGGACATCACATTCCCGCGGGCATATTGGACCGCAAGCTAAATGTGTTCCTGGCACTAACACAAGGGACTTGCACCGTGTTGCAATACGCCCAGGCTTTCAACGACCTGTGCCAATATGCGGGTTACCATGCAGACTCTGATGAGAAGAAGAGGGACCACTTCCGGAGGGGCTCAACAGCAAACTCCGTGAGCGCCTTAACACTGTCTGGGCCGACAGCTATAATGAACTGGTTAACCTAGCCATTTCACAGGAAGACGGCATCTTAGCCCACCGGGCAGAGAATAAGAGGAAGGCACCGATGACATGGTCCATGGCCCCACCTCAAAGGCTCCGGATTGTCTCCAACAATCAAAGTAGGGAATCCCAACAACAGGTAGGAGGATGGGTAATTAGGTCGCCTCTGTAGCAGCAAGCACCCAACCATCTTCCTGCCGCCGCTCCAAGAAATAATCAGCCCCAGCGACAGCAGCAGCAGTTCCGACCAGGAAATGGGAACAGATGCTACACGTGTGGTGACACTAGCCACTACGCCAAGGATTGCCCACGGACTCAACCAAGATAGGTGCTAGCTGCTAGCCAAGAGAAGGGAAAGAAGAAAAGGGTGCAAGTCAAGCAGGGGAGACTAAATTTCACCACTCTAGAGGAGCTACCTACAGGAGCACCCATCATGACTGGTACCTTCTCAGTTTTAAATCAGCCAGCTTTAATTCTTTTTTACTCCAGTGCATCACATAGCTTCATTAGTCAAAAATTCAGTGTCAAATGCCATCTGCCCTTCTACCATGCCCAAGGGGCTTTTATGATTGCAACGCCTGGGGGCAAGATTGCAACAAATCAACTAAACCGTAGCATACCCATCCAACTGGGAATCAAGGTTTGCAAGACCACCCTCCTCATTTTGGGGATGGATAATGCGGATATCATTTTGGGGACTGATTGGATGACCCAACACTAAGTAGTACTAGACGTCGCAAATCGCATCGTTGAAATCCATTCCCCGACTTGCAGAAAATTTACCTTGTACCTACCCAGCCAAGAAAACACTCGGTCGTGTGCCTTCTCCCTGTAGAGTTACCTTTGAAGAAGATCCCAGTGGTCTATGACTATGTAGATGTCTTTCTGGACGAGTTGCTGGGGATGCCACTAGATCGAGATATTGAGTTCGCCATAAAATTACAGCCGAGAACTCCATCTATCTCCATGAGGCCCTACAGAATGCCACCAGCCGAGCTTGCATAGTTGAAGAAACAATTGCAAGAACTGTTGGACAAGGGATTTATCTGCCCAAGTACTTCACCTTGGGGATCTCCAGCCTTATTCGTGAAGAAGAAGGACGAGAGCTTAAGATTATGCGTAGATTACCACCGACTCAACGCGGTGACTATCAAAAACAAGTATCCTTTACCTCGTATTGATGTTCATTTTGACCAATTGGTTGGAGCTAAGGTTTTTTCCAAAATAGATTTTCGCTCTAGCTATCACCAAATTAAGATACAGGCTAGTGATATTCCGAATACGGCCTTCTCAACCAGATATGGGCTGTATGAGTATCTGGTGATGTCGTTTGGGTTAACAAATGCGCCTGCATACTTCATGTACCTGATGAATTCGTTCTTCATGCCCAAGCTAGACAAGTTTGTGGTGGTCTTCATTGATGATATCTTGGTGTACTCGAAGAATGAAGCTGAGCACACCATGCATCTACACATAGTACTCCAACGACTGCGGGACCACCGACTGTATGTCAATTTCTCAAAGTGTGATTTTTGGCTCAAGGAAATTAAATTCTTGGGTCATACTATCTTTCAAGAAGGGATAGCGGTTGATCCGGATAAAGTACAAGAGGTGATGGATTGGAAGCCACCTACCACTGTCCATCAGATTCGGAGTTTTCTGGGGTTGGCAGGGTATTACCGATGATTCATTCCTGATTTCTCCTGAACTGCTCAACCCATGACAGAACTATTGAAGAAGGGAGCAAAGTTTGAGTGGGGTCAAAAATGTGAAGATGCCTTTCACACCTTGAGGCAACATCTGACAACAGCACCCGTGTTGGCGCAACCTAACAACAACAAGCAATTTGATGTGTATTGTGATGCCTCTGGCATTAGACTAGGTTGTGTTCTAATGCAAGACAACCGAGTCATTGCCTACGCATCAAGAGCACTCAGACCTCATGAACAGAATTATCCTACTCATGATTTAGAGTTGCCAGCCGTCATCCACGCCTTAAAAATCTGGAGGCATTACTTGATGGGAGCTCGCTGCAATATCTATACAGATCATAAGAGCCTCATGTACATCTTCACTTAGGTTGACCTCAACAAGAGATAGAGAAGATGGCTGGAACTGATCAAGGATTACAACTTGGATGTGCACAACCACCCTAGGAAAGCCGGCATAGTAGCAGATGCCCTAAGTTAGAAGTCACAATGCAATTGTATGACAATGGATTCTTGCATCAATACCTTGTGTGACGAGCTGAATAAGATGAGGATTGAAGTAGATCCTTTTGGTACCTTGGACTACATCTCCATTGAACCAACCTTGCTAGACCAAATTATTATGGCCTAGCTTGGTGATAAGGGAGTGCAAATCATCAAGGAAATGCTTAACCAGAAAGTTGAGAAGTATAAGTGCTTCCGCCAAGACAGTAAGGGAATGTTATGGTTCAAAGACCGACTGGTAGTTTATAAAAATGGGGACCTCAGGAAGAAAATTGGGATGAGGCTCACCTGTCCAAATTCTCCATGCATCCGGGGAGCACCAAGATGTACCATGACCTAAAACCCCTGTATTGGTGGACGAGAATGAAAAGGGAAATAGCCAAGTATGTGTCCGCATGTGATACATGTCAGAGGATAAAAGCAAGTCACCTAAAGTCGGCCGATGCCTTGCAACCCCTTTCAATACCTTCATGGAAATGGGATGACATCAGCATGGACTTCATTGTGGGTCTACCCAACACCTCTCGACACCACGATTCAATCTGGGTTATTGTGGACCACTTAACGAAAGTGGCTCATTTTCTCTGAGTGCACAGCACCGATAAGACACAACAGTATGTGGAAGTATATATCGACCAAATTGTGTGTTTGCATGGATTACCCCACGCAATTGTCTCTGACCGAGGAACCCAATTCGTAAACGATTTTGGCAACAATTGCAAGAGTCCATGGGGACCAAGCTAATAAGAAGTTCGGCTTACGATCCTCAAACTGATAGTCAGACAAAAAGGGTAAATCAGATCCTTGAGGATATGCTGAGAGCTTGTGCAATCAATTATGGCAAGAACTGGGACAAGTGTTTCGCCATGCAGAATTTGCCTACAACAACAACTATCAATCTACTTTGAAGATGGCACCCTTTGAGGCCTTATATGGAAGGAGGTGTCGAGCACCCCTAAACTGGTCGCAACCCGGAGAGAGAGAAATTTTTGGACCCGACCTAGTGTTGGAGGCCGAAAGAAAAGTCAAGATAATCAGGAAGAACCTAGAGGCTGCTGAGGCCAAGCAAAAGAGTTATCACGACAAAAGAAGGAAACCCCTATAGTTTGAAGTGGGAGATCACGTATATCTAAAAGTATCACCCACAAAAGGAGTGCAAAGATTTGCAATAAAAGGCAAGCTAGC
This sequence comes from Zea luxurians, assembly GCA_029449295.1. Classification (NCBI taxonomy): domain Eukaryota; kingdom Viridiplantae; phylum Streptophyta; class Magnoliopsida; order Poales; family Poaceae; genus Zea; species Zea luxurians. The sequence goes on from JAOPSE010000002.1 coordinate 3,923,988, forward strand.
CCATCGCTACATTGGGCCTTATAAGATCATTGAGGCATGTGGACTAGTGGCATACAAGTTGAAGTTACTACCAAAAATGTCTGCAATACACAATGTGTTCCATGTGTCCCAATTGAAGAAGTGTATTCGGTTACCAAAGGAAGTCATAACCGAGCCAGATATAGAGATAGAACCAGATCTATCATACCAAGAACACCCCTCCAAGATTCTGAACTGCAAGGAAAGATCCACTCATGCACAGATGATCAAGATGTATAAGATCCAATGGAGCAACCATACGAAAGAAGAGGCTACGTGGGAGACTGAGGATTATCTACGCAAATACTACCCCGATTGTCTACCTAAGGAAGTCGGTACGTAACCATGCCCCAGCCCCCTACCCTACGATTCCAGATAGAGGCAAAATACTCTTAATAAAAACCGAATTAAGAAGTGAAATTAAGCGAAGAAGGACTTCCTTCTGAAGTTGCAAAGAGGATGACATTCGGAGAGCAGATTTTCTCGTAAACCTTAAAAAGCTTACCAATATTAGGAAAGCAAGCTGTAACCACCTTCTCACCCCTGGGGGTCTCAGCTCAAATCTCAAGGCGAGATTCTTTTAAGGGGGAGGGCGGTAACACCCCCAGGTGTTACTTAGGATTTTCCCTCAGTGCCTTCATCTGTGACCTATTACCACAAGTGTTTTAGTTTGAGAAAAAGGCACCAAACTTGGGGAGCCAAGCCCTAACCAAGTTTCATCACCCTAAGAGATCATACCTTAACCATATCAAGCTTAAGGAAGAAGGTGAAGTGCTGAAACCCTAAAGTCCCCTCTTTAGGACGTTAGAGCACTAAAGAAAAACTCAGCAAAAGGACTAAGTAAATCGCATTGTCACGGCTTGGGCTAATTATAAAAGATGTAGTACACTTAATAACCTACAAAATATAGTAAGAGAGTTGTCCCAAAAAGGTTTCGCAAAACCCTCAAACAAGTCACTCAAGTGGGAACTCTAAATGAAAATCAGAATTTCAGTTTTCTGAAATTCAGCCCCCTCACAAAGATCAAACACATTCACAATGTTCCAAAACTCAAAACCACTTGGCCTAATTGACAAAATGGTGCCAAAATACCCCTAGAACACCCTAGAAAGGTTTGAAGTAAAACCAAATCCAGTTGACACAATTTGGCATGATTTCCTTCTCGGGATGGAGCAAGCAGACAGACCCACCTTAAGGACACGACTACTCCTTGCACAGACCAAGAAACGCCTTGCCCTCCACACAAAACCAATAGAAGGAAGTCAGTGAAGAGATCTTACAATAGGATCTTGCCTAAATTCGTTGAGATTTGGAGCCAACGAGCGATTGAAAATGACAACACTACATTGTGCCACGTGCTCGATGTCGTGCCTGAAGGGCTGAGCGCGCATGGGCCGTTCCTCATGTGCCCCGAGCGCCCGTCAGACAAACCGTGCACCTGCGCCCTCGCGTGCCTATATAACCCTCCCTGAGGGCACGACCATCCACTCCGCACCCCTTCTCACTCCCTCGCTGCAAGTCCACAACTCCAGCGAGCACAACGCACCCCACCATAGCTGCCCGAGTCTCGGCTGCCGTGGCCAGCTCGCCCAAGCCAGCTACTCGGCAAGCATTCCCAGAGTTCGGTGAAGCTTTCCGAGCCCGCTGACGAAGTACTTGGCCACCGGAGACGCCTGATTGCCCTCGCTGGACTTCCTTCGCCGCCGGAGTACGTGGCCCGGGTAAGCCGATGCACCATTATCCGATTCCTTGTGCACACCTGTAACACCCCGCCCAATCCCTAGACCACGCGGTACTTACTCCTGGTAGCTCTCTAGCATCATATATCATCCCCACAGACCAACCGAGTCTTTTGTGCACACTTTTCCTCACTCATGCGCACCCGAGAAAACTTCCCGGTCGGTCACCCATCCCAAATTGCTCCAAGCCAAGCACGCTTAACTTGGAGGTTCTTTCGAGCTAGGCTTCCGAAAAAGAAGATGCACCTTGTTGGTATGATTACACTATTAATTCTATTAAGTCTTGGGCCAGGAAATCACCATCCCAGGGGCCAGGATATCACAATCCACCCCCCTAAGAAGACCGACATCCTCGTCGGTCAACCCCAATCCAGGAACCTCCCCTCTTAGCCATGTTTGTGTGTCTAGTGTCGTCATATGCCATGCCATATGACCACTCCGGGCCCATATGCGCCATGCGCCATATACCTGAACCCCCTAGCCCACACACGCCCGTGAAACCTCAAGAGTCGGCTCTGATACCACTTGTAACACCCTGTCCAATCCCTAGACCATGCGGTACTTACTCCTGGCAACTCTCTAGCATCATATATCGTCCCCACAGACCAACCGAGTCTTTTGTGCACACTTTGACCTCACTCATGCGCACCCGAGAAAACTTCCAGGTTGGTCACCCATCCCAAATTGCTCCAAACCAAGCACGCTTAACTTGGAGGTTCTTTCGAGATAAGCTTCCGAAAAAGAAGATGCACCTTGTTGGTATGATTACACTATTAATTTAAGCCTTGGGCAGGAAAATCACAATTCCAAGGGCTAGGATATCACAACACCGCCTCAACATCACCTAGTGAAGCTCCCCGAGCAGTCCAATCGAACTCTACCGCCGTGTACAGGTCGAGCCCCTCGCCACCGACGTCCTCGTCTACCCCCGCGCACGGCTAGAACGACTCCGACCACCACCGAACACCATCCGACCCTCGACGTGCTCGCCGGAACGTCCCCGACCTCTGAGACCACTTCGCAGGAACTAGACCACCGCTGGTAAGCCCCGCCACCCTTTTTCCAATGTTGCCACTGTTCCGGTGAGGTTAGGAATGCGGGATAGAATGTTCTTAAGTCCGGGGGGTTTCGCACTGTCAGCCACTCGTTGGAATAGTGCGCCGAGGGCATATGCGTAAGAAATGGAAAAAGAAGTGACTATGGACTCGGATGTATACCGGTCTTCCCTTTTAATTTAAAAACCCATCCCTTTTTAATCCAACAGAACGTTCAAAAAATCATAACTTGTGATTCAAACATCAAAAATGGTCAACCAATTTTTGTTGGGTTCTGCATAAGTTAAACTTTAAAGGAAAATAGAAAAAAAAACCCAAGTCCAGTACTATTCTGGAATTTGTGATTTAATTTAGGAATTGAGTATTTAAGTTAGATAATGATTAAAAATAATAGAACATATGCAATAATGTTTAGAAAAAATTCAGTAGTCACTTGACCACTGTTGTACCACTACAAAAATATTAACCACCTCAGAATACCAAATTAATTGGGTTAAACAAATGAAATTAGGTTTTTGCCAATACCTTTAGAAAATAAAAAGAGGGACCAAAAGTAGAAAACAGTGAGCAAACTTATTTTTCCTTAAACATTTGAGTCATGTGCTATGGGGGAAATATAAAATATGAGGCAGTTACACAGTAGAATATGCCCCACCTCTGCCCCATGAGAAAGTTTATAAAACTTTAAGAAATCATACAACCCATCCTTTATTATTAAAAATGACCAACTTTGGGGATGATTTTTCTTGCGCAAAGAAGAAACTAGAAAAATTAGGAAATCTATTGTTTGACTTTTTTCAAAAGGAGTGCTAGTAGAAAGCACCCACTAAGCCCCAAACTTTAGAAAATAACCATTAAATAACCATTAAGTTTCTTTGTCTACAATTTGGCACAGAAGCATGATATTACCCATAAACATCAGCAAAAATAAGCTATAGGGCAGAAGCCACTTCTACACAAGGGTTGTAGTTCAAAGTGCCCTATCTGCCCTAGACCTTGTCATTTTTGTGTAGGGTTAAACACTTCTGCTTTACACCCCAAATTTTTAGAGAAGCTTAATTAAGTCAGTAAGAAGCCACTGAAATTTTTATAGAATTTTTACACAAGGGTTTATAGAATTTTTAGAAACATCTAGAACAGAAGCGTAGTTCAACCTACCCCATAAATCCTTTAAAACAAAGGATGAAAGTAGCTTTTAATTTCTATCATGCACAAGGGATATATACATATATATGTTGTCTAACACCCAAAATCCTATTTTAGGATTTATGAAAGTTTCTCAAGAAGAGATAAACTAAAATATCTTTCAATAAAGTTTTTTTTATTTTTGAAGCTACTCATCCTAAAAATGAATATTTTTTAAAATAATAAATCTCTATTAAAGTACCCTGTATGATTTTAGCTATCCATTTGTTAAAACATATATATATATATATATACATTTATATTCATTCTATAAAAAATTTTATAAGCTAGAGAATTTATTTCTTAAAATACCTATTCTCTATTTTTAGTGTGTATGAAATGTGCATATAAAAGCATTGACAAAAATAAATAGGAATATGCATCATGCTGAGTATTTCTTTGATTGTGTATTTAACTAGATTTTAAAGTATCCACTCAAATATAATTTGGGATTCAAAAATTGAATTTGAAGTTGAAAATGGAAAAGGAGGAGACAAGGGAAACAGTATACGCTAAGGAAAAAGATATATATATATATATATATATATATATATATATATATATATATATATATATATATATATATATATATATGAATAAATATATCATTTCAGGATAGTACTTTTCTTTGATCATTTGATCTCTGTGTGAAAGCCATAAGAAAATATGAATTCAAATAATGAATTTGAGTGGGAAACAAAATAGGAATAAAAAGGACAATAGACATCGGCTGGGCCGGATCGCTACCATGCGGCCCAGTAACTCCTATCACGCCCCACTCGTGCCTGGGCAGCCCATTTCCTTTTCTTGTCGCGCGGCCCAAACCGGGGAATTGGCGCTGCCAGGTGGGGCCCCTCGTCATTCACTTTCTCCACACAATTCGTGCTCGTGGGCCAAATCTCAACTGAGTCCATCGGCTGTATTTCAATCCGCGCGGCCTAGTTCCTCTCAACCCGTTCTACCCGCGCCATCCCTCTTCACTTACCGCCGTGTGGGGCCACTCCTGCGGGGGCTTCTTCCCCGCAGACTCGTCACGCTGAACAGGTTGCCGTGTGGGGCGCCTGCAATCCCGGATCGATGGTTGGGATCCGGAGCTCGTGGCAGCCACGGTCTCCGCGCCCTATAAAAGCCAGTCGTGTGCCCTACTGCTCGAATGCACTAGGGTTCGCCGCCGCCAAGTAGAGCACTACACACCGTTTTGAGCGCCGCCGCGGACCGCCTACTGCCGTGGGCGAACGCTATCCTTGACGTTCGGAGTTCGGCTGCCGGTTGGGGGAGATCGCGAGATCGTATCGATGCTCGTCGTGATGTCTTCGAACGGTGATGGCCACCAGCTCTAGCCTGAGTGCTCGCCGTCGACAGCGCACAACCACGATTCCACCGAGCATCGCGGCCAGCTTCACCTGAGTGCCAAACCTCGATATGAAGCCTTCCACTGAACTCGATTTCGCCCTCGTTACGGGTAGCACCCAACTAGACTCGATTTTGTGCGCCGGGGCCTCGGGTTGCCTACGCTTCGGCGAGCTTTGCCGCATGGGGGCATGGCACCGTCGCCCAGCTCAGGTCCGTGGGAAGAAGGAGGCCCCCTGGCCGTCCGATCGCATGTGGATGGTTTAGATCGGCATGGGGTATACCTGTGCGCCAAATCAAATCGGAGCCCTTGGATCGGTGGCGTGCGTCCGGGATCAAGTGTGTACGAAGACATTCTACTGACCCTCAAATCTGGATCTGGCGATTAGTATTGCGTACTGATTCATAGGATTGCATAATTTAATCTGGACCGTTCACTTCGTATCCTGTGGCGTAGATCTCTGTGTACCCATTCGGCCGGCGAACTTTGCTAAAGAGACCCTATGGATTTAGATAATAAACCCGCCATCTACCACGAGGCAAATCTGAGTCTAGGGAATACTTGCGCGCCGGTCCCTGTCTTTTACAGAATTTAATGATCAGTCCAGAGAATAGAAAACCAAAAGAATTCATTTAGAAAATACAATTTTGTGTGGAAATTATTATACGAATTTAAGTAATTCCTAGAAAATGCATTTTAACTCCTTTTTAGTCCATTCCAGTTCCCATAATTTTGTAATATTATGGTTTATCATCTAGTACCACAGTTTTCACCTGAATGACACCATAAAATTTATATCCTATTTAATCTTGTACAAAACACATAGAATCTTTAGAAATTCATAACTTAAAATCTATAACTCCGATTTGATCCATTCAAGTTGCGTTAGTCTCGTACAAGTATTTACTACGCAGTAACAACATTTATTATACCATGTCTCGTTCTTTTCTAATTATATATTTATTTAATTTATGTGGGTTAGTGTTGTTAATCTACTTATCATTATAATCTACTAGAAGATGATCTATGGTCAATTCATAACTTAGATTAAAGTTGAGATAATTATTTATAGAATAACCTCTCATATGATTTATATTAACCAATTTATAATATAGTTTAATATTTTAATCACATAAATCCTTTATAAAATCATAACTCGTTAACCGTAACTCTGATTTTAGTGGTTCTCATTCCCACGATCTCGTAGCTTCGCGTAGATCATTATTATGCAGTTTGTTCTTATGTATAGTGTGATGTTAATTTTTTCTATACCATGTTTGTGTGTATTGCTACGACTAGCGTGAGGTCACGAGGATCTGAAGAATCACCCTGGTAACTGGAATCTCAAGTGCCAAGCAAGTTGTGCCCTTGATCACTTTTGTTACCCAATAATGTTCTTTATTATCACTTATCAATGCATTGGTTTAATTTTGATGGGACCCAATAGGTCACCCTAGACTATTTATCCTTTTTACCTTGTTTATCCCTGAATCAATTGGGTAGTTATGTTATTGCTTTATATGGTTTTGGGATAATATTTTATTATATCCATGTTCCAATTATTCTGTTATGTTATTTATGTTCATGATAAGATCGTTATGTTAATTGGAACATGGAGCGACCACCCGAGAAAACAGTGCTACCACAAGGGTTTAATGGGACGCCTATGGCTAATTAATTAGGAAAGCTAGTGGATGACTACCTTACCTGAAAGGGGCAAGGGCAGTAGGAGAGTGGTCAGTGTAGGGAGGTCCTTGGGTTGATTTTGCTGCGATGGTGGTAAGGCGAGGGATTCCTGCATTGGAGCTTCCTATAAACTATAGCGGGTTTTCTGAAGCTAGTGGAACTTTGTAAAGGCCTCGTAGTGTTACCCTGCCTCGCTTCCTTGGTAGAGGTGTATGGATTCATGACCCCTTGGCAGATGGGTAACATGACTTGTGGGTAAAGATGCGCAACCTCTGCAGAGTATAAATCTGGTATACTAGCCATGCTCACGGTCATGAGCGGCTTGGACCCTCACATGATTAATCTATGGAACTTAAATTCAATTTGTCATTTGCATTGGATGAGATTTGTTATTAATTTTGTTCTATTAATTTTATTATGGCTTGGTATTCACTTACATTTAGTAATTGCTAATAAAAATTTGACCAACTTATTAAAAGCAATGATTAGCTTTAACCCCTATTGTTGATTAGCCTTACACATCACATGAACTCCCAGCTTTGGTGAGTTCATGCCACATTATTCCCCACAACTTCTTGAGCGATGAACATGTGTGAGCTCACCCTTGCTGTCTCACACCCCCCACAGGAGAAGAAAAGGTGGTTCAAGTGGAGCCACACCACGAAGAGTTCGATTCGATCTAGGTGGCATCTCCCTGTTGACTTTCTAGCGCCAAGGATGGAGTTTAGATCCTTTTACATTTATAATTTATTCTGTAAGACTTCCGCTATGTAATAAGTACTCTGATTATATTGTGACATTTATCTCTATACACTCTGTTATTGTATGTGTTGTCTTCTTTGGCGCATGTATGAGATGCACCCAGCTTTGTGCCTTAAATTCGGGTGTGACAGAAGTGGTATCAGAGGAATGTTGACTGTAGGACGAAACCTAGATAGAAATGGACATAACCATTACCTACTTACCTTACTCTGATTCTTTCTATACTTTTCTTGATCCTGTCTCACCTTAACTGTTCTACTCTGATTAACCTTACCTTTGCTACTCTGATTCTTTTCTAAACACTTCTTAATCTTTCCTCATCTATTTCTGCTTTACTCTGATTATTCTTACCTTTTCCTTCTAAAGACAAATGTGGATTTCACACTTTTTGAAATCCTGTACCTAAAGTGACCTTTAGGTATCTATACGCTTGAGTGTTTGTTCTTGTGATACTTGTTTGATTTGGATCTTTGATTGAATGAGATGAGTCATGGAGTAATGTCCACAATTACATCTGCATATACGTATAAGCATAAATAGAATTCATAAGATAACTAAACAACTTAGATTATCCTCCTTTAAAGTGTACCTATTTCATATAGATCCATCTTATGTTACAAGATTCTCTCTTATCTTAATAGATCCATCTTATCTTAAAAGATTCCCTCTTATCTTAATAGATTCATCTTGTCTTGAAAAGATTTCATCTTATCCCAATAGTTTTAACTAATCTCAAAAGATTCAATCTTATTTTTATAAATTCATCTTGTCCTAGTATGTATACTTGACCCAACCACTTTGCTTATATCATTATGGGATAACAACCATGATCTAACCCAAATTAATTGGATCTTATCTGGTCAAAGTTAGTCATACCTAGATCTGATCTAATGTGACAGGTTAATCTAACTTAACGAAGGCTAACCTCATGTTGAGCTAATCTAATGCAAGCTGCTTAACAGAAAAGTTAATACTGATAAAATGGATTAGACTCTACTCTGATAAAATATGTTTTAACTTAATTCACTTTGCATTAAGTTAAGAATGACCGACTAATTCGGCCTCATGCAACTACCTTAACCATTCGATGGTTGCATAACCCCTCTGCCTTACCCTAATAGAGATTCTGACTTACCTACACCTTATGATCCATCATATCTCAAAAGATTCTAACATATCCTAATAATATTTATCCTACCCTAGTGGATCTATCTAACTTAAACTAAGTCTAATCTAGTCATATCCAATCTAATCTAGACTCTACATAATCTAATATGTTCCAATCTAAAGAGTGTGACTTAAACAAGTTATTTAATACTGGTAGCATAGCTCACACCCTACTAGCCAGGTGTTGACTTAACACATTAGACCAACTCAACCATGAGCAAAAGAGCTAACTCAACCAATAGAGTCATGATGGAATACATAATCTATCTATCACCACCTAACATCAAACAAACTTTTGACCTACATCATGTAGTCTATCTCATCCATATCTATCTTAACCATATTCCCTAACTCAGATAAAATACACCAACCTCGAATCAATGAGATCAAGACCAGGGAAGAAAAGATCAACATCAACAAGGAAAATATAACAGTCAAAGCGAATCTCGAGATGAAGCAAGACTTAAACATATTGGATAAATTATTTTCCTTGTCATAATCTTTCTTACCTCAACCTGTCTAGATTATATCCTACATAATAAGTAGCTAGATACCTATGCTCTTCTAATCACCTCCTATTGACAAAAAAAATGAAACTTTAGATTTTTGAACCAATTACAGATTAAAAGTTGAATTACAAACCAACCCTTATGTATCCCTTTTCTTACAAATCTCGAGGACAAGATTCTTTGTAAGGGGGGTAGGATTTGAAACACCCAAAATCCTATCTTAGGATTTATGAAAGTTTCTCAAGAAGAGTTAAACTAAAATATCTTTCAATAAAGATTTTTTTATTTTTGAAGCTACTCATCCTAAAAATGAATATTTTTTTAAATAATAAATCTCTATTAAAGTACCCCTGTATGATTTTAGCTATCCATTTGTTAAAACATGTATATATATACATTTATATTCATTCTCTAAACAATTTTATAAGCTAGAGAATCTATTTCTTAAAATACCTATTCTCTATTTCTAGTGTGTATGAAATGTGCATATAAAAGCATTGACAAAAATAAATAGGAATATGCATCATGCTGAGTATTTCTTTGATCGTGTATTTAACTAGATTTTAAAGTATCCGCTCAAATATAATTTGGGATTCGAAAATTGAATTTGAAGTTGAAAATGGAAAAGGAGGAGACAAGGGAAACGGCATACGCTAAGGAAAAAGATATATATATATATATATATATATATATATATATATATATATATATATATATATATATATATATATGAATAAATATATCATTTCAGGATAGTACTTTTATTGGAGCATTTGATCTCTGTGTGAAAGCCATAAGAAAATATGAATTCAAATCATGAATTTGAGTGGGAAACAAAACAGGAATAAATAAAAAAGGACAATGGACTTCTGCTGGGCCGGATCGCTACCATGCGGCCCAGTAACTCCTATCGCGCCCCACTCGCGCCTGGGCAGCCCATTTCCTTTTCTTGTCACGTGGCCCAAATCGGGGAATTGGAGCTGCCAGGTGGGGCCCCTCGTCAGTCACTTTCTCCACATCATTCGTGCTTGTGGGCCAAATCTCATCTGAGTCCATCGACTATATCTCAATCCGTGGGGCCTAGTTCCTCTCAACCCGTTTGACCCACACCATCCCTCTTCACTCACCGCTGTGTGGGGCCACTCCTGGGGGGCTTCTTCCCCGTGGACTCGTCATACCAAACCGGCCGCTGTGTGGGGCGCCTAGAATCCAGGATCGATGGTTGGGATCCAGAGCTCGTGGTAGAGGCGGTCTCCGCGCCCTATAAAAGCCGGTCGTGTGCCCTACTGCTTGAATGCATTAGGGTTCGCAGCCGCCAAGTAGAGCACTACACACCGTTTTGAGCTCCGCCGCGGACCGCCTAGTTCCGTGGGCAAACGCTATCCTCGACGTTTGGAGTTCGGCTGCCGGTCGGGGGAGATCGCGAGATCATATCGATGCTTGTCGTGATGTCTTCAGACGATGATGGCCACTAGCTCCATCCTGAGTGCTCGCTGTCGACAGCGCACAACCACGATTCCACCGGGCATCGCGGCCAGCTTCACCTGAGTGCCAAACCTCGGAAAGAAGCCTTCCACTGAACTCGATTTCACCCTTGTTACGCATAGCACCGAACCAGACTCGATTTTGTGCGCCGGGGCCTCGGGTTGCCTACGCTCCGGCGAGCTTTGCCGCATGGGGGCATGGCACCGTCGCCTAGCTTGGGTCCGTGGGAAGAAGGAGGCCTCCCTGGCCGTCCGATCGCTTGTGGATGGTTTAGATCGGCATGGGGTATACCTGTGCGCCAAATCAAATCGAAGTCATTGGATCGATGGCGTGCGTCCGGGATCAAGTGTGTACATAGACATTCTACCGACCCTCAGATCTGGATCTGGTGGTCAGTATTGCGTACCGATTCATAGGATTGCATAATTTAATGTGGACCGTTCACTTTGTATCCTGTGGCGCAGATCTCTCTGTACCCATTCGGCTGGTGAACTTTGCTAAAGAGACCCTATGGATTTAGATAATAAACTCGCCATCCACCACGGGGTAAATCTGAGTCTAGGGAATACTTGCGCGCTAGCCCCTGTCTTTTACAGAATTTAATGCTCAGTCCAGAGAACAGAAAATCAAAAGAATTCATTTAGAAAATACATTTTTGTGTGAAAATAATTATAGGAACTTAAGTAATTCCTAGAAAATGCATTTGAACTCCTTTTTAGTCCATTCTGGTTCCTATAATTTTGTAATATTATGGTTTATTATCTAGTACCACTGTTTTCACCTGAATGTCACCATAAAATTTATATCCTTTTTAATCTTGTACAAAACATATAGAATCTTTAGAAATTCATAACTTAAAATCTATAACTCCGATTTGATCCATTCAAGTTGCGTTAGTCTCGTACAAGTATTTACTACATAGTAAAAATATTTATTATATCATGTCTCATTCTTTTCTAATTAGATCTATATTCAATTTATGTGGGTTAGTCTTGTTAATCCACTTATCATTATAATCTACTAGAAGATGATCTATGGCCAATTCATAACTCAGATTAAAGTTGAGATAATTATTTATAGAATAACCTCTCATATGATTTATATTAACCAATTTATAATATAGTTTAATATTTTAATCACATAAATCTTCTATAAAATCATAACTCCTTAACCGTAACTCCGATTTTAGTGGTTCTCGTTCGCACGATCTCGTAGCTTCGCGTAGATCATTATTATGCAGTTTGTTCTTATGTATGGTGTGATGTTAATTTTGTCTATATCATGTTTGTTTGTATTGCTACGACTACCATGAGGTCATGAGGATCTGAAGAATCACCCTGGTAACTGGAATCTCAAGTGCTAGGCAAGTTGTGCCCTTGATCACTTTTGTTACCAAATAATGTTCTTTATTATTAGTTATCAATGCATAGGTTTAATTTTGATGGGACCCAATAGGACACCCTAGACTGGTTATCCTTTTTACCTTGTTTATCCCTGAATCAATTAGGTAGTTACGCTATTGCTTTATATGGTTTTGGGATAATATTTCATTATGTCCATGTTCCAATTATTCTGTTATGTTATTTATGTTCATGATAAGATCATTATGTTAATTGGAACATGGAGCGACCACCCGGGAAAATAGTGCTACCACAAGGGTTTAATGGGACGCCCTTGGCTGATTAATTAGGAAAGCTAGTGGATGACTACCTTACCCAAAAGTGGCAAGGGAAGTAGGGGAGTGGTCAGTGTAGGGAGGTCATTGGGTTAATTTTGCTGCGATGGCGGTCAGGCGAGGGATTCCAGCACTGGAGCTTCCTATAAACTGTAGCGGGTTTTCTTGCACTGTAGAGGGTATTCCTGCACTGGAGCTAGTGGAACTTTGTAAAGGCCTCGTAGTGTTACTCTGCCTCGCTTCCTTGGTAGAGGTGTATGGGATTCATGACCCCTTTGCAGATGGGTAACATGACTTGTGGGTAAAGATGCGCAACCTCTACAGAGTGTAAAACTGGTATACTAGTCGTGCTCACGGTCATGAGCGGCTCGGATCCTTACATGATTAATCTATGGAACTTAAATTCAATTTGTCATTTGCATTGCATGGGATTTATTATTAATTTTGTTCTATTACTTTATTATGGTTTGGTATTCACTTACATATAGTAATTGCTAATAAAAATTTGACCAACTTATTAAAAGCAATGCTCAGCTTTAACCCCTATTGTTGATCAGCCTTACACATCACATGAACTCCCACCTTTGGTGAGTTCATGCCACATTATTCCCCACAACTTGTTGAGCGATGAACATGTGTGAGCTCACCCTTGCTGTCTCACACCCCCCATAGGAGAATAATAGGTGGTTCAAGTGGAGTCACACCACGAGGAGTTCGATTCGATCTAGGTGGTGTCTCCCAGTTGACTTTCTGACACCAAGGATGGATTTTAGATCCTTTTACATTTATAATTTATTTTGTAAGACTTCCGCTATGTAATAAGTACTTTGATTATATTGTGACATTTATCTCTATAGACTCTGTTATTATATGTGTTGTCGTCTTTGGCGCATGTATGAGATGCACCCGGCTTTGTCCCTTAAATCCGGGTGTGACATGTTGCATTTATGCTCATGCATTTGCATTTATTAGATTGCAATCTCGTGGACAGAGAGTACGTTTTGATCTAAGAGCAAGAGGCACAGCAAGAAGAAGCCTAGGAACCAGCTCCCAAGCTTGTCACCAAAAACCTTCTGCCACACCCGCATTTGAAGGCAAGCCCTGATTTATGCATAACCGTTATATATGCTATTTTGTTGCACTTAATGTTTGTAGACTTGTATCGTGCACTTAAGTGTAGGAATTGCTTGAAACCCTAGTTGCATGAATTCAGGATTCCTTTGAGATGAATACTAGTGTGCTAGGTAGAGTAGTTTCTATGCTAATTGAGGATCTCGGTAGAAGTCGAGTGATTTTTCGAGCACTTGCGTGTGGTCAGGAATTGATTGTATTCATCTTGATAACGGGATCTATGATGGTCTATGGGCAATGATCCTGGGTGGATGCCTTGTCTATGAGACGGAAATGGACTTAAGGATTAATGTGCGGATACCTGAGTCAAGCGTTTGAACGTACTAGACACATGTCGGGAAATATGGTAACCGATAAGCCTAGTACCTGATTGAACCCGCCTGCAGACTTCATCCCGCATTGGTCCTATGATAGGGTCTCCCATGCTAGCGATGGTGGGTACAAGTGTGGACATTGCACGGCGACGGCCAGGGTCATTGGAGCATTGTATGCCAAGGCCGTGAGCCCTGATCTATTGACGGGGGATCGATGGCGATGGCTGATAAGTGTAGGGACGGAGTGCCCCTACATGTAGTGTGTTTAGGTTTACCTTGCAAGGTTAAAAACACAATTCGAATCGTCTGCTTCTCGTAGTGTCGGCGTTCCGAGACCGGGGGGTCCCCGAGCCGACGAGTGAGTGTGCCGCGTGCCCCAGCCCAGATGGGTCGAGCGCGTGGGCGAGCGCGAAGGGGGGAGAGAGAGCGAGAGCGAGGTGGCCGGAGCCGGGTCGTGAGGGAGTCGGAGTTTCCCGCGGCCTTCGTGTTCGTCCCGCGCCCAGGTCGGGTGCGCTTGCAGTAGGGGGTTACAAGCGTCCGCGCGGGTGAGGGGAGCGAGCGGCCCCGAGAGAGCGCCTGCCCCTGCCCTTCGTTCCCGCGAGGCCAACCTTCTCTAAGAAGGCCCTGGTCCTTCCTTTTATAGGCGTAAGGAGAGGATCCAGGTGTACAAATGGGGGTGTAGCAAGGTGCTACGTGTCTAGTGGGGGAGAGCTAGTACCCTAAGTACATGCCAAGGTGGCAGCCGGAGAGATCTTGGCACCCAGCTAGTGTGGCGTCGTGGCTGTTGGAGAAGCGATGGAGCCGGACGGAGGGACAGCTGTCGGAGTGGTTGGGCCCTTGCTGACGTCCCCTTGCTTTCGTAAGGGAGCTGGGAGCCGCCGTCGTCATGGTCCAGCGGGGCGCCATCATTGCCTATCTGGCGGAGCTAGCCAGATGGGACGTCGGTCCTGTTCCCTGCGGCCCGAGTCGGCTCGGGGTAGGGTGATGATGGCGCTTCCTGTCGACGTGGCGGACTTATGCCCTAGGTCGGGCGACGTGGGGGCTCCTCCGAGGCCGAGGTCGAGTCTGCCCTGCATGGCCGAGGCCGAACCTGAGCGCCCGGGTCGGGCGAGGCGGAGGTCGTGCGGCAGAGGTCGGGGTGGAGTCCGAGCCCTGGGTCGGGCGAAGCGGAGTTCGCCGTCTTCCGGGGCCTTAGCCCGAGTCCGAGCCCTGGGTCGGGCGGAGCGGAGTTCGCCGTCTTCCGGGGCCTTAGCCCGAGTCCGAGCCCTGGGTCGGGCGGAGCGGAGTTCGCCGTCTTCCGGGGCCTTAGCCCGAGTCCGAGCCCTGGGTCGGGCGGAGCGGAGTTCGCCGTCTTCCGGGGCCTTAGCCCGAGTCCGAGCCCTAGGTCGGGCGGAGCGGAGTTCGCCGTCTTCCGGGGCCTTAGCCCGAGTCCGAGCCCTGGGTCGGGCGGTGCTTCCTCTGGCGCTTTTGGCCAAGCCTGGCTGCCCGTCAGTCTTACCTTTTGTGTTAAAGACCCCAGTGACTTGGTCGGTCGGCGTGGTGATTTAGTCAGGGTTACTTCTTATCGAAGGCAAGGCCTCGGGCGAGCCGGAGATGCGTCTGCCATGAAAGAGGAGGCCTCGGGCGAGACGGAAACATCTCAGGGTCGGCTGCCCTTGCCCGAGGCTAGGCTCGGGCGTGGCGTGATCGAGTCACTCGTATGGACTGATCCCTGACTTAATCAAACCCATCAGGCCTCTGCAGCTTTATGCTGATGGGGGTTACCAGCTGAGAATTAGGCGTCTTGAGGGTACCCCTAATTATGGTCCCCGACAGTAGCCCCCGAGCCTCGAAGGGAGTGTTAACACTCGCTTGGAGGCTTTTGTCGCACTTTTTTGCAAGGGGACCAGCCTTTCTCGGTTGTACTTTGTTCTGGTGGGTGCACGCGAGCGCACCCGCCGGGTGTAGCCCCCGAGGCCTCGGAGGAGTGGTTTCACTCCTTCGAGGTCTTAATGCCTTGCGTAATGCTTCGGCTGGTCTGGCGGTTCCCTCATGCGAACAGGCCGTAGCCCAGGTGCACTGTCGGGGCCCAAGTTCTCGGGCTGGTATGTTGACGCTGTCAACGGTTCGGCCGGAGCCGGGTTTGCGAGAGCAGCCCCCGAGCCTCCGCACGGAGCGAGAGGACGATCAGGGACAGACTCGGCTTTTTTACATACGCCCCTACGTCGCCTTTCCACAAGGAGGAGGGGGGGAGAGCGCCATGTTACCCTCGATGGGCACCGAACATGGTGTCTCCGGTGAGCTGCGATCGGGTAATCCGAGTGGACGTCCGTGCCCCGTTCGTTGGGGGTCGGCTAGGGGCCCGGAGGCACGCCCAAAAGTACCTGCGGGTGATCTGCCGGACCCGGTCCCCTGGCGACGGGGTCCGAGGGCTCGTTGCCTCCCTCCGATGGGATTCCGTTACAGAGTCGTTCCCGCTGGTCTCGGAAATGTCCTAGGGTACCTCGGGAGCGCAGCCCGAGCCTTGGTTATGTATCGAACGTACCCCTGGTCATCCCTCGCTCGGTGTCTGAGGCGACTGTGAACCCTTCGGGGGGCCAGCCTTCGAACCCCTGATCAGTAGGGGGCACGGAGCCCGAGTAGCCTGAGGCGGTCGTGGGACCTTTCGGGGGCCGACCTTCGAACCCCTGACCAGTAGTGGGTGTCGGGCCCACGCGATCTGGGGCGGCTGTTGAACCCTTCGGGGGGCCAGCCTTCGAACCCCTGATCAGTAAGGAGGCTCGGAGCCTAGTTCCTTCACGGGGAAGGATCCCTTTGGGGGTATCCCCTTTCCCGGTCCCTGTTGCAAGAGATAGAGAAAGAAGGAAAAGGGAAAAAGGATTCGAAATTGAACGTCGTGGCGTACCTATTTGGTGTGGCCGTTTTGGCGAAGGCGAAACGTCGCCAGCTGCTCCCGCCAGTGGCGCTGCCCGTCGAGCCGCGGAGTTAATGCGCCGGGGCGAGTAGTTGGCGAGGCTGCCGTTGCGCGTGCGCGAGCCGTTCGAGGAACTGGTCACGGGCGTGTCGTCTTCACACCATGAGAGTGGGGGTTCTCTTGCTGCCTCCGGATGGGACGTGAGCCTGGCTGATGGCGTGATCGCTGCTCTTGCGCGCCTGCCACTGTCATTACTGCCGGCCCACTTTTGACCGCGTTTGACCGCTGCGTCAGGCTGGTGCAGCTGGGCCGCGCGCTGGGCCGCCTCGAGTCGTGGTATTGGTTCCGCAACCGAGGAGGTGCGGTGGTGGCGCAAGTGGCGTAGTGGCTTACATGCAGCATCCGGCGCGCCGGTTGCGCGACGCGTGGGCTTGAGCCTCCGCGCTGGCCTGTCAGGAGTCGGAGAGGCGCGTCCACTTGGCGCGGCTGCATGCCGCCCGCATGGCTGCACACCCCCTTCGCCCGTTGGTCTGGGCAAAAGTGGAGGGTCGCTTGTAACTGCTGGGTGGTTGCGCGCGCGCCGTGCGCGGCGGTTCGGCTTCTTCTGCTCGGAGCCGGTCTGCATGACAGGTGGGTCCTAGCCCCCGCGCCGCAGGGGAGGGCTTTGGAGGCGTGTTGGAGAAGACTCAGCCCGTGACGGTTGGGGGCGCAAGCACGGAGAGTTGCCTTTAAAAGGAGGGCGACCCCTTTCGTAAGGCGACCATGTCTTCTTTCTCCCTTATGCATCGTGTCTTTCCGCCTTTCAAGCCCCCGGATGGGGGAAACTGCCACCTCCGTGCCTCATCGCCGGGGGACACCACTCCGTGGGAGTGGGTACCTTTCAGCCATCGTTCGGCTTCAAGGATTTTCATCATGCAGCCCGGCTGCACCCCTCCACCGGCGGCCACCCAAGAGGGTGACTTCCGGCTTGATGGTGGGGGAGAGCGAGCCGGGCTGCGGCCTCTGCCCCTCCCTCAGCCTCAAGGATTTTCATCACCAGGGCTGAGGAGGGGAGTGTGCCGGGTTGGGGTCGGCCCCTGCGCGGGCGGTGGCCCGCTCCTTCCCCCAGTGATCGGGGGGAAGGGCGGGAGTCGTCCGTGGCGCTAACAGCTGCACCGTGCCCGGCTCTCCGAGCCGAGCGGTTTCGGAACCGCTCCCGGTGCCGCCTCCCGCCACGGCAACTGGAAGAGGTTCTTCCGCCGGCGCGACAGCCAAGGTTGGCCATGGACCGACCTCCAACTCTACGGCCTTCTGCCCGTCCTTGCCTCTCGAGTTTGGGCAAGGGCGGGGGCCTCTTAGCAGCAGAATCCGCCCTGAGGCCATCATTGCTGCTGTTCGGCCCCTAGGGCAGAAGTCTTCATCGTCGCCGCTGTCGGGGCGGTCGGCGACATGCCGTTCGTCGGTCTTCTGTTGCCCCGCAGGCCCACCCCTATCGAGTGGGGTTGTTCGTGCCTGCGGAGGGGGAACCGGAGTTCCGTTTGTAATGGCACTTCGAGTGCCGGGTTTTCTGTTCATTTTCGGCTTTCGGGGCCTGAACATGTATGTAATTACAGCACGGAGCCGTGTTTTTTCCTCATTTTCGAGCACTAAGACTCGCCTGCTGATTATCTGAACCGCTTCACCAAGCGTGAGTTGCCCCGTGTCAAGGTGACGAGTGAGGTATCCGTATCCCGGAGGCGTAGGAGTCCCTCGGCTCGGTCGGACCTGTTGTCCGAGGCTCCTCTAGCTTAGTTAAAGAGACCCCTCGGCCGCTCTTCGACGAGCCGAGGCCAGGGGTAGCGATATCAGCACGAGCAGAGGCGGAGTCGGCCCGAGAATGAAACCTGGTTGGCCGGAGCCTAGCCGAGTTGTCCGTTGGCAGGATCGACGTCGGAGCTGATCAGCCGAGGCTTCGGACCGGGCTGGCGCCCTCGGGAGGTGGTCGGCCGAGGCCCCGGAGGTGGCTGGCCGAGCCGCCCGCTCGGGCCAGATCCGGAAAAGTCCCTGACGGCGATCGCTCGGGCGTGGTGATGACGTCGTCCTTCGGAGCGGAGGCCCTCGGACCGCGTCGCCGTCCGAGGCTAGTTCGGGCCTTGCCGAAGGTGCTGTTGATGCCGAGGGTGTCGCCGCCCCCTTCCAGCGCCAAGACCTGAGCCTGCAGGATCAGCTTGTCTTGTAGCGTGTGCTTTGTGCGACCGTCGAGGCCAGAACACACACCCTTGCTGTGTTGTAAAGCTGCGTCCCTTTTCCTCTTGTTCCAAGCATCTGGACCTTTTGTCGGTAACAGGGATGTTTGTGCGAGCGAAAGTTGCTTCTCGCGGAAGGTGAGGAGTGAGGTATCCGTATCCCGGAGGCGTGGGAGTCCCTCGGCTCGGTCGGCCTTGCCGCTTACGCGCACTTTTACTCGTCCATGAGGCCCTATCACCGACTTAGTCGAGAAAACCCGAAGAATCGCTTCAACAGAAGAGCTTCCGAATGTAGAGACTTGTTCGATCCGTGGAGTCACCTTATCCGAACGCGAGTTACTTATCGCAGAAGGTGATGAGTGAGGTATCCGTATCCCGGAGGCGTAGGAGTCCCTCGGCTCGGTCAGCCTTGACTGCTTACGTGTACCCTGTCGTTTCCATGACCCACTTTTCGAAGTAGTCAAAAAGCACGAAAGATATTCTGATAAAGAGATTTTTTGTTCGAGGAAAATTTTGACGCAGAGGGGGTTTCCCCCCTTTTAGCCCCCGAGGGAGGGTCGGGCTTTGCCGAGGCGAGGCCGACCCTTCCTTGTTGACTAAACTTTGCATGGGTGTGAGGTATATGAACAACTTGGAAGCATCTTAAGGGTAGAAGCGACGTAGCTGTTGGATGTTCCAAGCGTTGCCGTAGACCTCGCCTTGACTGTTCGCCAGCTTGTACGTTCAGGGCTTCAGAACTTTGGCGATGACGAACGGCCCCTCCCAGGGGGGCGTGAGCTTGTGCCTCCCTCGGGTGTCTTGCCGCAGCCGAAGCACCAGATCGCCCACCTGGAGGTCTCGGGGTCGGACCCCTCGGGCGTGGTAGCGTCGCAGGGACTGCTGATACCGCGCCGAGTGTAGTAAGGCCCTGTCCCGAGCCTCATCCAGCTGGTCCAGCGAGTCTTCTCGGCTAGCTTGGTTGCTTTCTTCGTTGTAGGCCTTCGTCCTCGGGGAGCCGTATTCCAGGTCAGTGGGTAGGACGGCCTCGGCCCCGTAGACCAGGAAGAACGGCGTGAAACCTGTGGCTCGGCTTGGCGTCGTCCTCAGGCTCCAGACCACCGAGGGGAGTTCCTTCATCCATCGCTTGCCGAACTTGTTGAGATCATTGTAAATCCGGGGCTTGAGCCCTTGTAGAATCATGCCGTTGGCACGTTCCACTTGTCCATTCGACATGGGATGAGCTACGGCGGCCCAGTCTACCCGGATGTTGTGATCCTCACAAAAATCCAATAATTTTTTGCCGGTGAACTGGGTGCCATTGTCGGTGATGATGGAGTTCGGGACCCCGAAGCGATGGATGATATTGGTGAAGAACGCCACCGCCTGCTCGGATCTGATGCTGTTTAGGGGTCGGACCTCGATCCACTTGGAGAATTTGTCGACGGCGACCAGCAGGTGCGTGTAGCCCCCGGGTGCCTTCTGCAGAGGGCCGACGAGGTCCAGACCCCACACAGTGAAGGGCCAGGTGATGGGTATCGTCTGCAGAGCCTGAGCGGGCAGGTGGGTCTGCTTCGCATAGAATTGGCACCCTTCACAGGCGCGGACAATTCTAGTGGCGTCAGCCACCGCCGTCAGCCAGTAGAAGCCTTGGCGGAAGGCGTTCCCGACGAGGGTTCGAGGTGCTGCATGATGGCCGCAAGCCCCCGAGTGTATTTCCTGCAGGAGTTCCTGACCCTCGGCGATGGAGATGCATCGCTGGAGGATGCCCGAGGGGCTACGGTGGTAGAGCTCCTTCTCATCGCCCAGCAAGACGAACGACTTGGCGCGTCGCGCTACCCGTCGAGCCTCAGCTCGGCCGAGGGGCAGCTCTCCTTGGCGGAGATATTGCAGGTACGGGGTCTGCCAATCTTGATCTGGCGTGACCCCGCTCTGCTCCTCCTCGATGTGCAGTGCTTCGCCCTCGGGGGCCGAGGGCTCCTCGGGTTGGACTGAGGATGGCTCGGGCTGGGCCGAGGTCACCTCGGACGGGGCCGAGGGCACCTCGGGCTCGGGCGTGCCGCCTATCTTGACGGAGGGTTGGTGCAGATCTCGGGAGAAGACGTCCGGGGGAACCGTCGTTCGCCCCGAGGCTATCTTCGCCAGCTCGTCCGCAGTCTCGTTGTAGCGCCGGGCGATGTGGTTAAGCTCGAGCCCGTAGAACTTGTCTTCCAGGCGTCGAACCTCATCACAGTAGGCCTCCATCTTCGGGTCGCGGCAGTGGGAGTTCTTCATGACTTGGTCGATGACGAGTTGCGAGTCGCCACGTGCATCGAGGCGTCGGACCCCTAGCTCGATGGCGATTCGCAATCCGTTGATCAGAGCCTCGTACTCGGCCACATTGTTGGACGCCGGGAAATGGAGGCGGAGCACGTAGCGCAGGTGTTTCCCGAGGGGCGAGACGAAGAGCAGGCCCGCGCCGGCTCCCGCCTTCATCAGCGACCCGTCGAAAAACATGGTCCAGAGTTCCGGTTGGATCGGAGCCGTTGGCAACTGGGTGTCGACCCATTCGGCTAAGAAGTCCGTGAGTACCTGGGACTTGATGGCCTTCCGAGGGGCGAACGAGATTGTCTCGCCCATGATTTCCACCGCCCACTTCGCGATCCGTCCCGAGGCTTCTCGGCACTGGATGATCTCCCCCAGGGGGAAGGATGACACCACAGTCACCGGATGAGACTCGAAGTAATGTCGCAGCTTTCGCCTCGTCAGGATCACTGCATACAGCAGCTTCTGGACTTGTGGGTAGCGGATCTTGGTCTCGGACAGCACCTCGCTGACGAAGTAAACTGGCCTCTGAATGGGCAAGGCATGCCCCTCTTCCCGCCTTTCGACCACGATCGCGGCGCTGACCACTTGAGTGGTAGCGGCGACGTAGACCAGGAGGGTTTCTCCATCAGCTGGGGGTACCAAGACGGGCGCCTGGGTGAGGAGCGCCTTCAGGTTCCCGAGGGCTTCCTCGGCCTCGGGAGTCCAAGTGAAGCACTCGGCCTTCCTTAAGAGACGGTACAGGGGCAGGCCTCTTTCGCCGAGGCGCGAGATGAAACGGCTCAAGGCCGCGAGGCATCTCATGACCCTCTGTACGCCTTTTAAGTCCTTAATGGGCCCCATGTTTGTGATGGCTGCGATCTTCTCCGGGTTGGGTTCGATGCCCCGCTCGGAGACGATGAATCCCAAAAGCATGCCTCGGGGCACCCCGAAGACGCACTTCTCGGGATTGAGCTTGACGCCCTTCGCCTTGAGACACCGGAATGTCAGTTCGAGGTCGGAGAGAAGGTCGGAGGCTTTCTTCGTCTTGACTACGATGTCATCGACGTAGGCCTCGACCGTGCGACCGATGTGTTCGCCGAACACATGGTTCATGCACCGCTGGTACGTTGCACCCGCGTTCCTCAAACCGAATGGCATGGTGACATAACAGTACATGCCAAAGGGCGTGATGAAAGAAGTCGCGAGCTGGTCGGACTCTTTCATCTTGATTTGATGATACCCTGAGTAGGCATCGAGGAAAGACAGGGTTTCGCACCCTGCAGTGGAGTCCACGATTTGATCGATGCGAGGTAGAGGATAGGGGACTTTCGGACATGCTTTGTTGAGACCAGTGTAGTCTACACACATCCGCCATTTCCCCCCTTTCTTCCTCACAAGTACAGGGTTGGCAAGCCATTCAGGGTGGAATACCTCTTTGATGAACCCTGCTGCCATCAGCTTGTGGATCTCCTCGCCTATCACCCTGCGCCTTTCCTCGTCGAATCGGCGCAGAGGCTGTCTGACCGGTCGGGCTCCGGCCCGAATATCCAGCGAGTGCTCGGCGACATCCCTCGGTATGCCGGGCATGTCCGAGGGACTCCACGCAAAAACGTCGGCGTTTGCGCGGAGAAAGTCGACGAGCACTGCTTCCTATTTGGGGTCGAGCCCGGATCCGATCCGAATCCGCTTGGAGGTGTCGCTACTGGGGTCGAGAGGGACGGCCTTAACCGTCTCCGCTGGCTCGAAGTTGCCAGCATGTCGCTTCACGTCCGGCACCTCTCGGGAGAGGCTTTCCAGGTCGGCAATGAGGGCCTCGGACTCGGCGAGGGCCTCGGCGTACTCCACGCACTCCACATCGCATTCGAATGCGTGTTTGTACGTGGGGCCGATGGTGATGACCCCGTTGGGGACTGGCATCTTGAGCTTCAGGTAGGTGTAGTTGGGGATGGCCATGAACTTCGCGTAGCATGGCCTTCCCAACACTGCGTGGTAGGTCCCTCGGAACCCGACCACCTCGAACGTCAAAGTCTCCCTTCGGAAGTTGGAGGGTGTTCCGAAGCAGACAGGAAGGTCGATCTGTCTGAGGGGCTGGACGCGCTTCCCGGGGATGATTCCATGGAAGGGCGCAGCGCCTGCTCGGACGGATGACAGATCGACGCGCAGGAGCCTGAGGGTCTCAGCGTAGATGATGTTGAGGCAGCTGCCCCCATCCATCAGGACCTTGGTGAGCCTGACGTCGCCGATGACGGGGTCGACGACGAGCGGGTACTTCCCTGGGCTCGGCACGTGGTCGGGGCGGTCATCCTGGTCGAAGGTGATGGGCTTGTCGGACCAGTCTAGGTAGACTGGCGCCGCCACCTTCACCGAGCAGACCTCCCGACGCTCCTGCTTACGATGCCGAGCCGAGGCATTCGCCGCATGCCCTCCGTAGATCATGAAGCAGTCGCGGACCTCGGGGAACTCTCCTGCTTGGTGATCTTCCTTTTTGCCGTCGTCGCGGGCCTTGTCACCTTCTGCGGGTGGCCCGACCCGGTGGAAGTGGCGCCGAAGCATGACGCACTCCTCGAGGGTGTGCTTGACGGGCCCCTGATGGTAGGGGCACGTCTCCTTGAGTGCCTTGTCGAAGAGGTTGGCGCCTCCGGGGGGCTTCCGAGGGTTCTTGTACTCGGCGGCGGCGACAAGGTCCGTGCTGGCGGCGTCGCGTTTCGCTTGCGACTTCCTCCTGCCTTTCTTCTTGGCGCCGAGCGGAGTAGACGCCTCGGGGGCATCTTCCGACGGGCGGCCCTGGGGCTGCTTGTCCTTTCGGAAGATGGCCTCAACCGCCTCCTGACCAGAGGCGAACTTGGTGGCGATGTCCATCAGCTCGCTTGCCCTGGTGGGGGTCTTGCGACCCAACTTGCTCACCAGGTCACGGCAGGTGGTGCCGGCAAGGAACGCGCCGATGACATCGGAGTCGGTGATGTTGGGCAGCTCGGTGCGCTGCTTCGAGAATTGCCGGATGTAGTCCCGAAGGGACTCTCCCGGCTGTTGCCGGCAGCTTCGGAGGTCCCAGGAATTCCCGGGGCGCACATACGTGCCCTGGAAGTTGCCGGCGAAAGCCTGGACCAGATCCTCCCAGTTGGAAATCTGCCCCGGAGGCAGGTGCTCCAACCAAGCGCGAGCGGTGTCGGAGAGGAACAGGGGGAGGTTGCGGATGATGAGGTTGTCATCGTCCGTCCCACCCAGTTGACAGGCCAGGCGGTAATCCGCAAGCCACAATTCCGGTCTCGTTTCCCCCGAGTACTTTGTGATAGTAGTCGGGGGTCGGAATCGGGGCGGAAACGGCGCCCGTCGAATGGCCCGGCTAAAGACCTGCGGACCGGGTGGTTCGGGCGAGGGACTCCGATCCTCCCCGCTGTCGTAGCGTCCCCCACGCCTGGGGTGATAACCTCGGCGCACCCTTTCGTCGAGGCGGGCCCGACGGTCGCGATGAGGGTGCTCGTCGCCGAGGTGGCCCGGGGCCGCAGGCGCGGTATTGCGCGTGCGCCCGGTGCAGACCGAGGCTTCCCGCATGAGTCGGGAAGTCGCGGCACGAGGTTCCGAGGGGTACCCCTGCCTTTGGGAGGCAGAGCTCTCGGCCCGCCGGGCCGCAGCGCCTTCCAGGAGATGCTTGAGCTCTCCCTGGATTCGCCGACCCTCGGTGGTTGATGACTCCGGCATCGCGCGGAGGAGCATCGCTGCGGCGGCCAGGTCCTGACCGGTTCCGCCGGATGCGGGTGGCGGTCTGTCCCTGGCATCGTTGGCGATGCGGTGCTGGAGACCTTGGGGCAGGTGACGCATTCCTCCGGCCGGGGGCTGGCTCGCCCATACCTGCCCGATGTTCTGGCGGATTGCCTCGAGCGCTCCTGCTCCCTCATCGAGCCTGACCTGCGCCCCGCGGACTTGCTCGAGCTGTGGGTCGTGACCCCCCGCCGGAACGGGGACCTCAGCTAGCTCCCGCGGGATGTCAGCGCGAGGCGCCGGCCTAGGGGGATCACCATCCTCCGGCATGCCGAGACAGCTGCCTCCGGAGGGATCCCCTAGCTCGACATGGAAACATTCACGGCTCGGGCCGCAGTCCTTGTCGCCAAGGCTGCGGCTGCCGTCGGAACAGTCGGAGAGGCAGTAGTTACATGCGGTCATGAAGTCCCGCATGGCACTAGGGTTGCCAGATCCGGAGAAATCCCAGCAGGTGCTGGGGTCGTCATCTTCCTCGGACCCAGAGGGTCCGTAGGTCGAGACACCCGTCAATCGGTCCCAAGGTGACCGCACACGAAACCCCAGAGAGGTTGCACTCGCCTCAACGTGAGCGCCCGCCAAAGCGAGGTTGCTAGGCGGGTTGAGGCCGAGTCGAAATGACAAAGGATGGGAATCAGCCCGTACCTTTGGGTCGACGAGGATTGACGAAGTCACATCGGGGGCTGATCGTGCTGTCGTCCTGGGTGCGAGGGCGACGTCCTGCAGGCCCTCCGTGAGCGTGCTGGCGTCGTCCACTTGCCCGGGATCGACGTGACGCGGGGGGACGGCGCTCGCCTTCGCCTCAAACGCGTGGGTGATGCCCGACGCGTCCTCCGTTGGGGCGCTGGAGATGTCGATTTGCTCGACAGTCGACTGAGCGCAGCCTCCCGCTCGGCCTTGGTTGCCCCGCCTCCTCCTCCGATGGCGAGGGAGAGGATGGGGTGAGCTCGAAAGTTGTCCTTCCCCCACGCGGGAAAGACGTCGTCGATTCCGCCGCCGACGGGCGGGTTGTCCGCCACCATTGTTGCTGTCGCACGGCGGTGGAAGGAGTATCATGTCGTAGCTGCCGTCGAAGGACATGAACTCGAGACTCCCGAAACGGAGCACCGTCCCGGGTTGAAGAGGTCGTTGGAGACTGCCCATCTGGAGCTTGACGGGAAACTGCTCGTCAACACGCAGCAGGCCCCTACCTGGCGCGCCAACTGTCGGCGTTCCGAGACCGGGGGGTCCCCGAGCCGACGAGTGAGTGTGCCGTGTGCCCCAGCCCAGATGGGTCGAGCGCGTGGGCGAGCGTGAAGGGGGGAGAGAGAGCGAGAGCGAGGTGGCCGGAGCCGGGTCGTGAGGGAGTCGGAGTTTCCCGCGGCCTTCATGTTCGTCCCGCGCCCAGGTCGGGTGCGCTTGCAGTAGGGGGTTACAAGCATCCGCGCGGGTGAGGGGAGCGAGCGGCCCCGAGAGAGCGCCTGCCCCTGCCCTTCGTTCCCGCGAGGCCAACCTTCTCTAAGAAGGCCCTGGTCCTTCCTTTTATAGGCGTAAGGAGAGGATCCAGGTGTACAAATGGGGGTGTAGCAAGGTGCTACGTGTCTAGCGGGGGAGAGCTAGTACCCTAAGTACATGCCAAGGTGGCAGCCGGAGAGATCTTGGCACCCAGCTAGTGTGGCGTCGTGGCTGTTGGAGAAGCGATGGAGCCGGACGGAGGGACAGCTGTCGGAGTGGTTGGGCCCTTGCTGACGTCCCCTTGCTTTCGTAAGGGAGCTGGGAGCCGCCGTCATCATGGTCCAGCGGGGCGCCATCATTGCCTATCTGGCGGAGCTAGCCAGATGGGACGTCGGTCCTGTTCCCTGCGGCCCGAGTCGGCTCGGGGTAGGGTGATGATGGCGCTTCCTGTCGACGTGGCGGACTTATGCCCTAGGTCGAGCGACGTGGGGGCTCCTCCGAGGCCGAGGTCGAGTCTGTCCTGCATGGCCGAGGCCGAACCTGAGCGCCCGGGTCGGGCGAGGCGGAGGTCGTGCGGCAGAGGTCGGGGTGGAGTCCGAGCCCTGGGTCGGGCGAAGCGGAGTTCGCCGTCTTCCGGGGCCTTAGCCCGAGTCCGAGCCCTGGGTCGGGCGGAGCGGAGTTCGCCGTCTTCCGGGGCCTTAGCCCGAGTCCGAGCCCTGGGTCGGGCGGAGCGGAGTTCGCCGTCTTCCGGGGCCTTAGCCCGAGTCCGAGCCCTGGGTCGGGCAGAGCGGAGTTCGCCGTCTTCCGGGGCCTTAGCCTGAGTCCAAGCCCTGGGTCGGGCGGAGCGGAGTTCGCCGTCTTCCGGGGCCTTAGCCCAAGTCCGAGCCCTGGGTCGGGCGGTGCTTCCTCTGGCGCTTTTGGCCAAGCCTGGCTGCCCGTCAGTCTTACCTTTTGTGTTAAAGACCCCAGTGACTTGGTCGGTCGGCGTGGTGATTTAGTCAGGGTTACTTCTTATCGAAGGCAAGGCCTCGGGCGAGCCGGAGATGCATCTGCCATGAAAGAGGAGGCCTCGGGCGAGACGGAAACATCTCAGGGTCGGCTGCCCTTGCCCGAGGCTAGGCTCGGGCGTGGCGTGATCGAGTCGCTCGTATGGACTGATCCCTGACTTAATCAAACCCATCAGGCCTCTGCAGCTTTATGCTGATGGGGGTTACCAGCTGAGAATTAGGCGTCTTGAGGGTACCCCTAATTATGGTCCCCGACACGTAGCTAATGAGATTGTTTGACCCCTTGTACTGCATCGAGTTAGAAGTGAAATGAGGTTTCTTGAGATAATACGTTGATTGCACTAAATGATTTTTACCATGTATGCTTAGAAAGGAGCAAACCTAGTGTAAAGAGGATGTGATAGAACTTGAAAGCTAAAACTTGTTTTAGACTTAGCTAGTGCTTTACGCAAACCAAAACCCCCTCAGCCAAACAGCTTCATGGTCTAGACGTAGAGGAGTAGACTCCTCACACTGGGTATGTCTAGCTGAGTATTAGTATACTCAGCCTTGCTTGTGGTATCATTTTTACAGGTTCACTGCAAGACATGGTTGATGGTGTGACTTGGCCAGCCACCCTGCCACCGGGTTGGATGATCGAGTGGGATGCTGTCTCGGCAGGAGAGGACCAGGAGGAGTAGTGGGCCTGACCTTGCCCTATTCCTCGTTATCAACATTATTTATTATCCGCTGTAATATTAAGAACACTATTATCTTTTGTCAAACTCCATTTTATGTAATAACTTAAGTACTTTAACTTGTGGTTTCATGTTTATTGCATTCTCTCTGAGTCTCACCATTGTGTGAGCTAATGGTACTCGATCCTTGGTAAGTGGCTCTATCGGACTAGATTCGAGGAACTGACGGGTTATTCCGATTTAAGTGTGTTGCTGCCTTCAAGGCATGACTCTGGCACTTAAGTTATCTACGGTGACCCAGATGGGGTTATCTAGTGGATTAATAGTGAAGCCGAAGCCTTTCTAGAGATCCTTAGTGACAGAGGGAATTTTTGCGCCTTTGCTGGGGCCCGCGGAGCTGTATCAATCTTGGAGAAAGTCGGATGTGAACATGTGAAGACTGTAACTCAGCTAGGATTCTCACTATCAACTGATGATATTAAAAACCCTTCGGCCGACGCTACTGCATTATGCAGGAAATTCTATTCTGAAGTATGGCTGAAGAGTGGGCAATATAGCTGATGAAGCTATTAGAAGAAATAGGAAAGAGTCTCACGATGCCCAAGAAGAAGCTAAGAGAGTTGAAGAGGCTGCTGAACGTGCCAGGCTTATTGGTATACCTATTATAGCTTAGCTTCATAAGTTATTATAGCTTCAGTACTAATAAATACTTGTATTCTGATGCAGCCGAGCTTTCTCCCCTCCCTAGAGCCATACAATCTCAAAGCTGATCCATCTCTGAAGGAAGCGCTCGACATAATTAGAATCGCTAATGAAGCCGTTGATGAAGCTGTCAACAAACTGTTAGAAGAAGCTGCCGCAAAGGTCTTAAAAGAAGACTGAAGCTTTGTATATTTGAAAGTTTAGGGTCTTTGTATGTAGCTTTCGTTTTTGTAAGAAACAATTATCAAATATTTGTATGTATGTTAATGTAATATATTTCTTTGTGATGTCTGAAACCTTCGTACATGCCGTTTTTTAGCCGCTGGTGAAAAAACACCTTCCCTTCTTTTCACGCTTCACAAAGAAAGAAATTTCCCTTCTTTGCCGTAACAATACTAAATATTATGTCGTGGCTATTGTATAGTAATATTGTTGACGAAGGTACCATCCCTGTAAAAAATATATCTGCCAAAGGCATATCTTGTGTTATTGGTTCGTTCTTTCATGAGTTGATAGGTATACTTGAAGGAGCAATTTTCCTTCTTCTCCACTGCTTTTGTTGATGCAAAATGATGTATGATGCGATGCTATGCGATATGATATGATGGTATGATGCAAATGATGTTTATGCATAAATCATCAAAGAAAAACAAAGAATCTGCATTCCCTTAGGAACGACTTCTGAGTCTCTTCACCTTTTATTTAGGTGGCATTTCAGCTCTGCATCCCCGTAGCAACGACTTTGGAGCTTCTTCACCTTTGACTTAGGTGGTATTTTAGCTCTGCATCCCCTTAGGAATGACTTTGGAGCTTTTGTCACCCTTGTTACACTCGATGGTGTAGCCACAGATTTATTACAACAGGCCGAAGGTTAAACCTTCTTATATTTCCTCGGAGGGGAAATTTAAAGACAAAAAAAATAAAAATACATTAAACTTGGAAACTTTCTGGTCGAGCCCCTGTGTTGGTTTAGTAAATATGTCTTGATTTGGGCACAGTGTTGTTGACTGTGCGAGCTTCGGACTCCTCTCGAGTGTCGCGCTGTTGTTGTGCTAAGCGATGCCCTTCTAGCTGCTGATTATGAACCAAGGTAGATGCCAAAGGTGGTGGTGGTGGTAACTGAGCCCATGTAGCTTGTGAATGACTTGCCAAAGCAATTGATGTTGTGGGTTGCTGGTTGCCCACATAATCAGGGATATACGGCGAATAGCATGAGGCAGTATTCAAGACCTGCTTCGGCTGATTCTGCTGTGCTTCGGCTTCAGTTATCTCCTTTTGCTTTTGAATCATGACTTGGCACGTCCTTGTTGTGTGTCCCTTATCCTCCCCACAGAATAAACAGAATAATCTCCTCGGTTGAGTACTGAATCTTCCTCCAAAGCTTCTTCCTCCTCTGCCCCGTGCAGCTGGTGGCCTGTAAGAGGTTTGTTGCATTCCTGAAGATTGTGAGCTTTGTTGGTTGCCTTGAGTGTGGTTTGCCCTGTCATCATTTGTGCTGGGGTTGTGGATTGTTCTGACATGCCTAGGGTGGAATCTTCCTCTGAAGCCCCTGGTCATCTTAGAATACCTAAAAGCCTCCTCCCTTCTCTAGTGAAAATCATTATCAGCTCGGAAGTATTCATCCATCTTCTAAAGGAGCTTTTCCAGGGTTTGCAGTGGCTTCCAAGCAAAATACTACGCAGTCGGTCCTGGCTGGAGCCCTTTAATCATAGCTTCGATGACAATCTCATTTGGCACCGTTAGCGCTTGGGCTCTAAGTCACAGAAATCTTCGGACATATGACTACAGGTACTCTTCATGGTCTTGCGTACATTGGAACAAGGCTTGGGCAGTTACTGGCTTCGTCTAGAAACCCTAGAAGCTAGTTACCAGCATGTCCTTCAGCTTTTGCCATGACGTGATCGTTCCCGGGTGAAGGGAAGAATACCACGTCTGAGCTACACTCCTGACCGCCATGACGAAGGATTTCACCATGATAGTCTTGTTGCCACCATATGAGGATATGGTTGCTTCGTAACTCATGAGAAACTGCTTTGGATCCAAATGCCCATCATACATGGGAAGCTGTGGTGGCTTGTAAGATGGTGGCCGTCAAGTAGCCTACAACTCTGCTACAGGAAAAGCACCATCAAAAGCAAAGTTACCATGACGAAAGTCATCATACCATTCATCATCATTGATTGGACTTTCTTGACGAAGCTCTCTCTGTTGAGGCCTTTGTCCTTAATCATCTTGGGTGATGTGACATATTTCTTCAGTAGCTTCGTCGATCTTCCTCTAAAGGTCGGCTAGCCAAAGCATCTTCTCTATCTTCCTCTGCACTTGTTGATGTATGACTTCTAGGTCTCTGATTTCCTAGTCCAACTCCTCTTCCTGTAGTGTTGGACTGGTAGCCTTCCTTTTCTGGCTCCTAGCTTCTCTCAGCGAGAGTGTCTCTTGGTTAGTATACAATGGCTGCAGGGCAGCCCCTGGCGCTGTTGCCTTCTTCAGCGGCATGATGAAGGTGAATGATTGCCGGAGGTCGTGGAAATGAGTTCATCGGAGGTGGGCGCCAATGTTGCTCACTTGTTCTCAAATGCTGTGAATCAAGAACAAGGCAACACAATTGTTAAGTATTAAGGACCTTCGTCCTCCAAAGCATTACCTCCTCTTGGATATAATGATCATCAGATGATGGTCATGAAGGACATGCCTTCATCATCTTATGGATAAATAAGAATACATAAAGATAATAAAGATAATGAATATAATTCATTGGTTCATTCATATGTGCATTCCATAAGGTACGTATGAAGATTAACATGATCTATATTACATTGGTAGCTTCGACTTGCTCAAAGGTGCTGACGCGAGAGTGATTACAATTCAGCTTGAACAATACGGTGCTACTGTTCATCTATTTATAGGCATGGGATGCAGCCTGGGTAAAAGTATATTTATGTCCTTGACATTTACTTATGACATAACATAAATCATTAAGGACTAGCTAGTCTTTTTCCCTTCCGGCCAGCATCATGTTTAGTCTTTATCACCATTTTAAGTCGAAGCTATTACTCTTCGGCTTTAGCTTCGGCGTTCATTCTTATCATCTTCGGATTATATCTTCTCCTCGTATGCCTTTGCCATGGGAGAAAACTTCCATCCTGAAGCCGAAGCTCCCTGTAATAATCCATATCATGCTAAAAACATATGGTTAGTCATGTTTTTTAGGACCTTCAGAAGAGGAAGGCCCCCAATAAGGCTAATCAATGTCCTATTACTAGACTTGGCCCGTCCATTGGTCTGAGCATAATGTAGGGATGAATTGAGCAATTTGATCTTATACGATTCAGCAAACTCATGTACCTTTCTTGACATAAAAGGAGTCCCCTAATTTGTGGTCAAAGTTTGGTGAATGTCGAATCTATGGATATAATATGCTCAATGATAAACTCGATTACTTCCCTATGTGCCATGTTTTTTAGAGCAATGACGTCAGTCCATTTAGTGAAATAATCTGTGGCGACTAACACAAACCGATGCCCTTTTGATGACGAAGGGTGAATTTCTCCTACAAAATCTGAACAACGTCCTCTGAAGGGCCAAGGTTTGGTAATAGGATGCAGTTCGACTACAAGGACTAATTGCAGATCGTCAAACATCTGACGTACTTGACATCCTTTGTATTACTTAAAACAATTAGCTGTCATGTCAGGCCAATAAAAGCCAGATCTCCTAAACAGCCACTTCATCTTTAGAGTCGATTGATGAGTACCATAAATCCCTTCATGTACTTCGGCCATAGCTAACACAACATCATCAGGGCCTAAGCACTTATGCATGGCATCACTAAGAGTCCAGCGATAAAGTTAATTATCAATTAATCTATTTAAAGCTATACGCCGAACGTTTCTATCTACCCTAACAATGAGATCATGTAGGTAGTTGATTAAAGGCACCCTCTAGTCAACCACATTAGCTATATTGTCAACCAAATTGATCAAGACAATGTCTCTAGTGTCACCGGATGGTCTGGACCTCCTACCTGGACTGTTCGACCCTATCATGGATAGTCGGTGACCTAGCCCGGACGGTCTATGACTTGGGTACTTGGCCCAATGCAGGTTATCGGACTTTCAGACCTATATAATCCTCCTTGCTTTATCCGATAACCTAATGCATCTTGTGCCAAGACGTCAGGTCTACAATTCTCAGCTCTAGATATATGCCGAATGTCGAATTCATTAATAGATCGGAATATGTCCCAACACCTCTCAAGATAACCATTTAAACTACCATCTAAACATTGATACTCATCTAAAATTTGTTGGACGACCTACTGAGAATCACCAAATACCTTCTCATGTTTCATTCCCATGTAGTCTAAAAGTTCTAAACGAACAAGAGAGCCTCATATTTGGCTTGATTGATAGTGCAGTAAGCTTTCAATAGGCTAGTGAAGTCAAAAGTGGCATTCCTTGGTGAAACAAACATGATGTCAATCCCTTGCCCTTCATTGCATACCGATCCATTGAAATATAGAGTCTAGGGAGTAACAGTAAGGTATGACATGTCTAGTTCATGAGTATCATCAATTTGATGTTCTACGACAAAATTAGCTACAACCTGGCCTTTCATAGATTTCAATGATTCATATGCCAAGTCGTATTTTATAAGTGCATAAGTCCATTTGCCAATTCTACCACTCATGATAGGATTTTGCAACATGCATTTTATCACATCGGTTCGACATGAAATGATGCAAGAACTAGACAATAGATAAAATCTAAGTTTTGTGCATGCATAAAATAAGCATAAGCATAATTTCACAACAAAGGTGTACCTTGTTTCAGCACCCACCAATCTCTAACTCAAGTATGTCACAACATGCTCCTTTCCTTCTGCCACCTGAGTCAGAACAGCTCCAATAACTTTATCTTCGGTGGCAATACATATTCCAAAAGGTTCCTAATCTTCGGTGCTTTTAATAGTGGAGTCAAAGCCAAATAGTTTTTAATAAGATCAAAAGCTTCCTGCTGCTCTGCCCCAAGAGAAATCGACATTATTTTTAAGCTAAAGAATAGGAGTGAAAGCATTAACTTTCCCAACTAAGTTAGAAATGAATCTTTGCAAATAATTTACTTTGTCAAGAAACTTCTACATTTTAAGTTTACAAGTTCGAGCCTCTACATTCCGAATTAACTTAATTCGGTCGGGATCTATCTCTATGCCATGCTCATGAATAATGAATCCTAAGAACTTGCTAGTTGACACCTTGAAAGCGCACTTGCATTGGTTGATTTTTAGAATGTACTGACACATCTTATCAAAGACTTTACACAAATCAGCTATATGAGAATCAAATTCAGCTGATTTGACAACTATATCATCAATGTAAATTTCAGCAATGTTTCCTAACAACTCATGAAAGATCAAATTCATAGACCTTTGATAAGTGGCACCCACATTTTTTAAACCAAATATCATACCAACCCACTTGAACAGGCCAATGAAGCATAAATATATAAAGGCTGTTGTCGGCGTTTCGAGACCGGGGGGTCCCTAAGCCGACGAGTGAGTGTGCCGCGTGCCCCAGCCCAGATGGGTCGAGCGCGTGGGCGAGCGCGAAGGGGGGAAAGCGAGGTGGCCGGAGACGGGTCGTGAGAGAGGTGGAAGTCCCGCGGCCTTCGTGTTCGTCCCACGCCCAGGTCGGGTGCGCTTGCTGTAGGGGGTTACAAGCGTCCACACGGGTGAGGGAAGCGAGCGGCCCCAAGAGAGCGCCTGCCCCGTCCTCGTCCCTGCGCGGCCAACCTTCTCTAAGAAGGCCCTGGTCCTTCCTTTTATAGGCGTAAGGAGAGGATCTAGGTGTACAATGGGGGTGTAGCAGAGTGCTACGTGTCTAGCGAGGGAGAGCTAGCACCCTAAGTACATGCCAATGTGGCAGCCGGAGAGATCTTGGCACCCAGCTGGTGTGGTGTCGTGGCTGTCGGAGGAGCAACGGAGCCTGGCGGAGGGACAGCTGTCGGAGCGGTTGGGTCCTTGCTGACGTCCCCCTGCTTCCGTAAGTGAGCTGAGAGCCACCGTCGTCACGGGGCTAGCGGGGCGCCATCATTGCCTATCTGGCGGAGCTAGCCAGATGGGACACCGGTCTTGTTCTCTGCGGCCCGAGTCGGCTCGGGGTAGGGTGATGATGGCGCTTCCTGTTGACGTGGCGGGCTTATGCCCTAGGTCGGGCGATGTGGAGGCTCCTCCGAAGCCGAGGTCGAGTCTGTCTTTCGTGGCCGAGGCCGAGCCCGAGCTCCTGGGTCGGGCGAGGCGGAGGTCGTTCGGCAGAGGCCAGGGCGGAGTCCGACCCCTGGGGTCGGGCAAAGCGGAGTTCGTCGTCCTCTGGGGCCTAGCCCGAGTCCGAGCCCTGGGTCGGGCGGAGCGGAGTTCGTCGTCTTCTGGGGCCTAGCCCGAGTCCGAGCCCTGGGTCAGGCGGAGCGGAGTTCGCCGTCTTTCGGGGCCTTAGCCCGAGTCCGAGCCCTGGGTCGGGCGGAGCGGAGTTCGCCGTCTTCCGGGGCCTTAGCCCGAGTCCGAGCCCTGGGTCGGGCGGAGCGGAGTTCGCCGTCTTCCGGGGCCTTAGCCCGAGTCCGAGCCCTGGGTCGGGCGGAGCGGAGTTCGCCGTCTTCCGGGGCCTTAGCCCGAGTCCGAGCCCTGGGTCGGGCGGAGCGGAGTTCGCCGTCTTCCGGGGCCTTAGCCCGAGTCCGAGCCCTGGGTCGGGCGGAGCGGAGTTCGCCGTCTTTCGAGGCCTTAGCCCGAGTCCGAGCCCTGGGTCGGGCGGAGCTTCCTATGGCGCCTTTGGCAAAGCCTAACTGCCTGTCAGTCTCACTCTGTCAAGTGGCACTGCAGTCGGAATGGCGCAGGCGGCGCTGTCCTTCTGTCAGACCGGTTAGTGGAGCGGCGAAGTGACGGCGGTCACTTCGGCTCTGCCAGGGGGCGCGCGTCAGGATAAAGGTGTCAGGCTACCTTTGCGTTAAATGCCCCTGCAACTCGGTCGGTCGGAGCGGCGATTTAGTCAGGGTTGCTTCTTAGCGAAGGCAAGGCCTCGGGCGAGCCGGAGATGTGTCTGCCGTAAAAAGGGGGCCTCGGGCGAGACGGAAACACCTCGGGGTCGGCTGCCCTTGCCCGAGGCTAGGCTCGGGCGAGGCGTGATTGAGTCGCTCGTATGGACTGATCCCTGACTTAATCGCACCCATCAGGCCTCTGCAGCTTTATGTTGATGGGGGTTACCAGCTGAGAATTAGGCGTCTTGAGGGTACCCCTAATTATGGTCCCCGACAGTAGCCCCTGAGCCTCGAAGGGAGTGTTAGCACTCGCTTGGAGGCTTTCGTCACACTTTTTTGCAAGGGGACCAGCCTTTCTCGGTTGCATTTTGTTCCGATGGGTGCGCGCGAGCGCACCCGCCGGGTGTAGCCCCCGAGGCCTCGGAGGAGTGGTTTCACTCCTTCGAGGTCTTAATGCCTTGCGTAATGCTTCGGCCGGTCTGGTGGTCCCCTCATGCGAACTGGCCGTAGCCCGGGTGCACGGTCGGGGCCCAAGTTCTCGGGCTGGTATGTTGACGCTGTCAACGGTTCGGCCGGAGCCGGGTTTGCGAGAGCAGCCCCCGAGCCTCCGCATAGGGCGAGAGGGCGATCAGGGACAGACTCGGCTTTTTTACATACGCCCCTACGTCGCCTTTCCGCAAGGAGGAGGGGGGGAGAGCGCCATGTTACCCTCGATGGGCACCGA
The DNA here is from genome assembly GCA_029449295.1 of Zea luxurians. Lineage (NCBI taxonomy): Eukaryota > Viridiplantae > Streptophyta > Magnoliopsida > Poales > Poaceae > Zea > Zea luxurians. The sequence goes on from JAOPSE010000002.1 coordinate 3,960,749, forward strand.
ACATGGTGTCTCCGGTGAGCTGCAAGCGGGAAATCCGAGTGGACGTCCGTGCCTCGTTCGTTGGGGGTTGGCTAGGGGCCCAGAGGCACGCCCAAAAGTACCTGCGGGTGATCTACCGGACCCGGTCCCCTGGCGACGGGGTCCGAGGGCTCGATGCCTCCCTCTGATGGGATTCCGTTACAAAATCGCTCCCGCTGGTCTCGGAAATGTCCTAGGGTACCTCGAGAGCGCAGCCCGAGCCTTGGTTATGTATCGAACGTACCCCTGGTCATCCCTCGCTCGGTGTCTGAGGCGACTGTGAACCCTTCGGGGGCCAGCCTTCGAACCCCTGATCAGTAATGGGCGCGGAGCCCGAGTAGCCTGAGGCGGCCGTGGAACCCTTCGGGGGGCCGGCCTTCGAACCTCTGACTAGTAGTGGGTGTAGGGCCCACGCGATCTGAGGCGGCTGTTGAACCCTTCGGGGGGCCAGCCTTCGAACCCCTGATCAGTAAGGAGGCTCGGAGCCTAGTTCCTTCGCGGGGAAGGATCCCTTTCGGGGTATCCCCCTTTCCCGGTCCCTGTCGCAAGAGATAGAGAAAGAGGAAAAAAGGAAAAAAGGATACGAAACCGAACGACGCGGCATACCTTTTTTGGCGCGGTTGTTTCGGCGAAGGCGAAGCGTCGCCCGCTGCTCCTGCCAGAAGCGTCGCCTGTCCAGCCGCGGAGTTAATGCAACGGGGCGAGTAGTTGGCAGGGCGGCCGTTGCGCATGAGCGAGCCGTTCGAGGAACGGATCGCGGGCGCGTTGTCTTCACGCCGTGAGAGGGGGTTCTCTCGCTGCCTCCGGACGGGACGTGAGCTTGGCTGACGACGTGACCGCTGCTCCCGCGCGCCTGCCACCGTCATCACTGCCGGCCCACTTTTGACCACGTTGATCGCTGCGTCAGGCTGGCGCTGCTGGGTCACGCGCTAGGTCGCCTCGAGTCGCGGTATTGGTTCCGCAATCGAGGAGGCGCGGTGGTGGCGCAAGTGGTACAGTTGCTTGCATGCAGCATCCGGCGCGCCGGTCGCGCGACGCGTGGGCCTGGGCCTCCATGCTTGCGTGTCGGGAGTCGGAGAAGCGCGTCCACTTGGCGCGGCTGCATGCCGCCTGCATGGCTGCCCGCCCCTTTCGCCCGTTGGTCTGGGCAAAAGTGGAGGGTCACTTGTAACCGCTGGGCGGTTGCGTGCACCACGCGCGGCGGTTTGGCTTCTTCGGCTCGGAGCCGGTCTGCATGACATGCGGGACCCAGCCCCCGCCCCACAGGGGAGGGCTTTGGAGCGTGTTGGAGAAGACTCAACCCGTGACGGTTGGGGGTGCAAGCAGGGAGAGTCGCCTTTAAAAGGAGGGCGACCCCTTTCGTAAGGCGACCATGTCTTCTTCCTCCCTTATGCACCGTGTCTTTCCACCTTTCAAGCCCCCAGATGGGGGAAACCGCCGTCTTTTCGCCTCGTCGTTGGAGGAACACAACTCTGTGGGAGTTGGTACCTTTCAGCCATCGTTCGGCTTCAAGGATTTTCATCACGCGGCGCGGTTTCTCCCTTCCGCTGGTGGTCACCCGAGACGGTGACCACCAGCTCCTGGGTGGGGAGGAGCAAGACGGGCTGCGATCTTGGTCCCACCCTCAGCTTCAAGGATGTTCATCATCCTCGCTGGGGCGGGTGCCGGGCTGAGCCGGCGCTCTACCTCCCTCACGGGTTCGAGGGAGAGGGCGCTCACTGGCCCTGCGGGCGGCCCAGACTTCGACAATGCGAGGCGGGTCGACAGCAGGCGTCGTCACCTCCAGCCTGTCGGGTTCGTCGGCTTGGCTCCCGGCGGCCGCTTCCGCGGGGGGGCGGCTGCCGCGCCGTGTACACGGGAGGACCACCCTAGATGCCGCGCGCTGCTAGGGCGGCGTTCGTGTTCTGGGGTGGTCCTGCCTTTGTACTAGGACGGCGCCTTCACGCGGAGGCCGGTGCCCCACTCATCTGGGAGGACTTGAGTGGGGATCTGCCGGAGGGCTGATGGCTCCTGCCGTCGGTGCCGAGGCGGAGGCGGCTCGAGAAGTCCCCGTCGCCGACGGGATCACCGCCACCATCCGCGGTTCGGGCCTCCGGCTCTTTGTACTTGTCCTCGCCCCTCGAGCGTCGGCGTGGGCGAGGGCAAGACTGTAGCAGTGCCTACCCTGAGGCCCGCGCTGCTGTAGTTCGGCCATCCGGAGTGGGGGCCGTTGTCGTCGTAGTCAGAGCGCGCGGCGGCGAGCCGCCCGTTAGTCTTCTGTAGCCCCGCAGGCCCGCCCCTATCGAGTGGGGTTGTTCGTACCTGCGGAGGGGGAACCGGAGTTCCGTTTGTAACGGCACTTCGAATGCCGGTGTTTTTTTGTTCATTTCGGCTTTCGGGGCCTGAACATGTATGTAACTTTGGCACGGAGCCGTGTTTTTTTCCTCATTTTGGAGCACTAAGACTCGCCTGTTGACTATCTGAACCGCTTCACCAAGCATGAGTCGCCCCGTGTCAAGGTGACGAGTGAGGTATCCGTATCCCGGAGGCGTAGGAGTCCCTCGGCTCGGTCGGCCTTGCTGTCCGAGGCTCCTCTAGCTTAGTTAAAGAGACCCCTCGACCGCTCTTCATCGAGCCGAGGCCAGGGGTAGCGATATCAGTATGAACAAAGGCGGAGTTGGCTCGAAAATGAAACCTGGTTGGCCGGAGCCTAGCCGGGTTGTCCGTTGGCAGGATCGACGCCGGAGTTGATCAGCCGAGGCTTCGGACCGGGCTGGCGCCCTCAGAAGATGGTTGGCCGAGGCCCCAGGGGTGACCGGCCGAGCCGCCTGCTTGGGCCGGATTCCCGGAGAGGTCCCTGGGAGCGATTGCCCGGGCGTGGTGATGACGTCGTCCTTCGGAGCGGAGACCCTCGGACCGTGTCGCCGTCCGAGGCTAGGTCGGGCCTCACCGAAGGTGCCATCGATGCCGAGGGTGTTGCTGCCCCCTTCCAGCGTCAAGACCCGAGCCTGCAGGATCAGATTATCTTGTAGCGTGTGCCTTGTGCGGCCGTCGAGGCCAGAACACACACCCTCGCTGCGTTGTAAAGCAGCGTCTCTTTTCCTCTTGTTTCGAGTATCTGGACTTTTTGTCGGTAACAGGGATGTTTGTGCGAGCGAGAGTTGCTTCTCGCGGGAGGTGATGAGTGAGGTATCCGTATCCCGGAGGTGTGGGAGTCCCTTGGCTCGGTCGGCCTTGCCGCTTACGCGTACTTTCACCCGTCCATGAGGCCCTGTCACCGACTCGGTCGAGAAGGCTCGAAGGATCGCTTCGGCAGAAAGGCTTCCGAACATAAAGACTTGTTCGATCCGCGGAGCCACTTTATCCGAACGCGAGTTACTTATCGCAGAAGGTGATGAGTGAGGTATCCGTATCCCGGAGGCGTAGGAGTCCCTCGGCTCGGTCAGCCTTGGCTGCTTACGTGTACTCTGTCGTTTCCAGGACCCACTTTTCGAAGTAGTCAAAAAGCACGAAAGATATTCTGGTAGAAGAGATTTTTTTTTCGAGGAAAATTTTGACGCAGAGGGAGTTTCCCCCCTTTTAGCCCCCGAGGGAGGGTCGGGCTTTGCCGAGGCGAGGCCGACCCTTCCTTGTTGACTAAACTTTGCGTGGGTGTGAGGTATATGAATAACTTGGAAACATCTTAAGGGTAGAAGCGACGTAGCTGTTGGATGTTCCAAGCGTTGCCGTAGACCTCGCCTTGACTGTTGGCCAGCTTGTACGTTCCGGGCTTCAGAACTTTGGCGATGACGAATGGCCCCTCCCAGGGGGGCGTGAGCTTGTGCCTCCCTCGGGCGTCTTGCCGCAGACGAAGCACCAGGTCGCCCACCTGGAGGTCTCGGGGTCGGACCCCTCGGGCGTGGTAGCGTCGCAGGGACTGCTGATACCGTGCCGAGTGTAGTAAGGCCCTGTCCCGAGGCTCTTCCAGCTGGTCCAGCGAGTCTTCTCGGCTAGCTTGGTTGCTTTGATCGTCGTAGGCCCTCGTCCTCGGGGAGCCGTATTCCAAGTCAGTGGGCAAGATGGCCTCGGCCCCGTAGACCAGGAAGAACGGCGTGAAACCCGTGGCTCGGCTCGGCGTTGTCCTCAGGCTCCAGACCACCGAGGGGAGTTCCTTCATCCATCGCTTGCCGAACTTGTTGAGGTCGTTGTAAATCCGAGGCTTGAGCCCTTGTAGAATCATGCCGTTGGCACGCTCTACTTGCCCATTCGACATGGGATGAGCTACGGCAGCCCAGTCCACCCGGATGTGGTGATCCTCGCAAAAATCCAAGAATTTTCTGCCGGTGAACTGGGTGCCATTGTCGGTAATGATGGAGTTTGGGAACCCGAAGCGATGGATGATGTTGGTGAAGAACGCCACCGCCTGCTCGGACCAGATGCTGTTCAGGGGTCGGACCTCGATCCACTTGGAGAATTTGTCGACGGCGACCAGCAGGTGCGTGTAGCCCCCGGGCGCCTTCTGCAGAGGGCCGATGAGGTCCGGACCCCACACAGCGAAGGGCCAGGTGATGGGTATCGTCTGCAGAGCCTGAGCGGGCAGGTGGGTCTGCTTCGCATAGAATTGACACCCTTCGCAGGTGCGGACAATTCTAGTGGCGTCAGCCACCGCCGTCGGCCAGTAGAAGCCTTGCCGGAAAGCGTTCCCGACGAGGGCTCGAGGCGCTGCATGATGGCCGCAAGACCCCGAGTGTATCTCTTGTAGGAGTTCCTGACCTTCGGCGATGGAGATGCATCACTGGAGGATGCCCGAGGGGCTGCGGTGGTAGAGCTCCTTCTCATCGCCCAGCAAGACGAACGACTTGGCGCGTCGCGCTACCCGCCGAGCCTCGGCTTGGTCGAGGGGTAGCTCTCCTTGGCGGAGATATTGCAGGTACGGGGTCTGCCAATCTCGATCAGGCATGACCCCGCTCCGCTCCTCCTCGATGCGCAGCGCCTCGCCCTCGGGGGCCGAGGGTACCTCGGGCTGAACCGAGGACGCCTCGGGCTGGGCCGAGGGTACCTCGGACTGGACCGAGGATGCCTCGGGCTGGGCCGAGGGTACCTCGGACTCGGGCGTGTCGTTGATCTTGACGGAGGGTTGGTGCAGATCCCGGGAGAAGACGTCTGGGGGAACCGTCGTTCGCCCCAAGGCTATTTTTGCCAGCTCGTCCGCAGTCTCATTGTAGCGCCGGGCGATGTGGTTAAGCTCGAGCCCGTAGAACTTGTCTTCCAGGCGCCGAACCTCATCGCAGTAGGCCTCCATCTTCAGGTCGCGGCAGTGGGAGTTCTTCATGACTTGGTCGATGACGAGCTGCGAGTCGCCGCGAGCGTCGAGGCGTTGGACCCCTAGCTCGATGGCGATTCGCAATCCGTTGATCAGAGCTTCATACTCCGCCACATTGTTGGACGCCGGGAAATGGAGGCGCAGCACGTAGCGTAGGTGTTTCCCGAGGGGCGAGATGAAGAGCAGGCCCGCGCCGGCTCCCGTCTTCATCAGCGACCCGTCGAAAAACATGGTCCAGAGCTCCGGTTGGATCGGAGCCATCGGCAGCTGGGTGTCGACCCATTCGGCTACGAAGTCCGCCAATACCTGGGACTTGATGGCCTTCCGAGGGGCGAACGAGATTGTCTCGCCCATGACTTCCACCGCCCACTTTGCGATCCTGCCCGAGGCCTCTCGGCACTGGATGATCTCCCCCAGGGGGAAGGATGACACCACAGTTACCGGATGAGACTCGAAGTAATGTCGCAACTTCCGCCTCGTCAGGATCACTGCATACAGTAGCTTCTGAACTTGTGGGTAGCGGACCTTGGTTTCGGACAGCACCTCGCTGACGAAGTAAACTAGCCTCTGAACGGGCAATGCATGCCCCTCTTCTTGCCTTTCGACCACAATCGCGGCGCTAACCACCTGAGTGGTCGCGGCGACGTAGACCAAGAGGGCTTCTCCATCAGCTGGGGGTACCAAGATTGGCGCCTTGGTGAGGAGCGCCTTCAGGTTCCCGAGAGCTTCCTCGGCCTCAGGGGTCCAAGTGAAGCACTCAGCCTTCCTTAAGAGGCGGTACAGAGGCAGGCCTCTTTCGCCGAGGCGTGAGATGAAACGGCTCAAGGCCGCGAGACATCCCATGACCCTCTGTACACCTTTTAAGTCCTTGATGGGCCCCATGCTGGTGATGGCTGCGATCTTCTCCGGGTTGGCTTCGATGCCCCGCTCGGAGACGATGAACCCCAGGAGCATGCCTCGGGGCACCCCGAAGACACACTTCTCGGGATTGAGCTTGACGTCCTTTGCCCTGAGACACCGGAATGTCACTTCAAGGTCGGAGAGGAGGTCGGAGGCTTTCCTTGTCTTGACTACGATGTCATCGACGTAGGCCTCGACCGTTCGGCCGATGTGTTCGCCGAACACATGGTTCATGCACCGCTGGTACGTCGCTCCCGCGTTCCTCAAACCGAACGGCATGGTGACATAGCAGTACATGCCGAAGGGCGTGATGAAAGAAGTCGCGAGCTGGTCGGACTCTTTCATCTTGATTTGATGATACCCTGAGTAGGCATCGAGGAAAGACAGGGTTTCGCACCCAGCAGTGGAATCCACGATTTGACCGATGCGAGGTAGAGGGTAGGGAACCTTCGGACATGCTTTGTTGAGACCAGTGTAGTCTACACACATCCGCCATTTCCCCCCTTTCTTTCTCACAAGCACAGGGTTGGCAAGCCATTCAGGATGGAATACCTCTTTGATGAACCCTGCTGCCATTAGCTTGTGGATCTCCTCGCCTATCACTCTGCGCTTCTCCTCGTCGAATCGGCGCAGAGGCTGCCTGACCGGTCGGGCTCCGGCCCGAATATCCAGCGAGTGCTCGGCGACATCCCTCGGTATGCCGGGCATGTCCGAGGGACTCCACGCAAAGACGTCGGCGTTTGCGCGGAGAAAGTCAATGAGCACTGCTTCCTATTTGGGGTCGAGCCCAGAACCGATCCGGATCTGCTTGGAGGTGTCGCCACTAGGGTCGAGAGGGACGGCCTTAACCGTCTCCACTGGCTCAAAATTGCTGGCGTGTCGCTTCACGTCTGGCACCTCTCTGGAGAGGCTTTCCAGGTCGGCGATGAGGGCCTCGGACTCGGCGAGGGCCTCGGCGTACTCCACGCACTCCACGTCGCATTCGAACACGTGTTTGTACGTGGGGCCGACGGTGATGACCCCGTTGGGGCCCGGCATCTTGAGCTTCAGGTAGGTGTAGTTGGGGACGGCCATGAACTTCGCGTAGCACGGCCTCCCCAATACCGCGTGGTAGGTTCCTCGGAACCCGACCACCTCGAACGTCAGAATCTCCCTTCGGAAGTTGGAGGGCGTTCCGAAGCAGACAGGAAGGTCGAGCCGTCCGAGGGGCTGGACGCGCATCCCAGGAATGATCCCGTGGAAGGGCGCAGCGCCTGCTCGGACGGAGGACAGATCGACGCGCAGGAGCCTGAGGGTCTCGGCGTAGATGATGTTGAGGCAGCTGCCCCCATCCATCAGGACCTTGGTGAGCCTGACGTCGCCGATGATGGGGTCGACGACGAGCGGGTATTTCCCCGGGCTCGGCACGTGGTCGGGGTGGTCAGCTTGGTCGAAGGTGATGGGCTTGTCGGACCAATCTAGGTAGACTGGCGCCGCCACCTTCACCGAGCAGACCTCCCGACGCTCTCGCTTGCGATGCCGAGCCGAGGCATTCACCGCATGCCCTCCGTAGATCATGAAGCAGTCGCGGACCTCGGGGAACTCTCCTGCTTGGTGATCTTCCTTTTTGTCGTCGTCGCGGGCCCTGCCACCCTCTGCGGGTGGCCCGGCCTTGTGGAAGTGGCGCCGAAGCATGACGCACTCCTCGAGGGTGTGCTTGACGGGCCCCTGATGGTAAGGGCACGGCTCCTTGAGCATCTTGTCGAAGAGGTTAGCACCTCCGGGGGGCTTCCGAGGGTTCTTGTACTCGGCGGCGGCGACAAGGTCCGCGTCGGCGGCGTCGCGTTTCACTTGCGACTTCTTCCTGCCTTTCTTCTTGGCGCCGCGCGGAGTAGACGCCTCGGGCGCCTCTTTCGACGGGCGGCCCTGGGGCTGCTTGTCCTTTCGGAAGATGGCCTCGACCGCCTCCTGGCCAGAGGCGAACTTGGTGGCGATGTCCATCAGCTCGCTCGCCCTGGTGGGGGTCTTGCGACCCAACTTGCTCACCAGGTCTCGGCAGGTGGTGCCGGCAAGGAACGCACCGATGACATCGGAGTCGGTGATGTTGGGCAGCTCGGTGCGCTGCTTCGAGAATCGCCGGATGTAGTCCTGAAGAGACTCTCCCGACTGTTGCCGGCAGCTTCGGAGGTCCCAGGAATTCCCGGGGCGCACGTACGTGCCCTGGAAATTGCCGGCGAAGGCTTGGACCAAATCATCCCAGTTGGAGATCTGCCCCGGAGGCAGGTGCTCCAACCAGGTGCGAGCGATGTCGGAGAGGAACAGGGGGAGGTTACGGATGATGAGGTTGTCGTCGTCCGTTCCGCCCAGTTGGCAGGCCAGGCGGTAATCTGCGAGCCACAATTCCGGCCTCGTTTCCCCCGAGTACTTTGTGATAGTAGTCGGGGGTCGGAAACGGGCCGGAAACGGCGCCCGCCGGATGGCCCGGCTGAAAGCCTGCGGACCGGGTGGTTCGGGCGAGGGACTCTGATCCTCCCCGCTGTCGTAGCGTCCCCCACGCCTAGGGTGGTAGCCTCGGCGCACCCTTTCGTCGAGGTGGGCCCGACGGTCGCGACGATGGTGCTCGTTGCCGAGGTGGCCCGGGGCCGCAGGCGCGGTGTTGCACGTGCGCCCGGTGTAGACCGAGGCTTCCCACATGAATCGGGAAGTCGCGGCATGAGGCTCCGAGGGGTACCCCTGCCTTCGGGAGGCAGAGCTCTCGGCCCGCCGGGCCGCAGCGCCTTCCAGGAGATTCTTGAGCTCTCCCTAGATTTGCCGACCCTCGGTGGTTGATGGTTCTGGCATCGCGCGGAGGAGCATCGCTGCACCTGCCAGGTTCTGACCGACCCCGCTGGATGCGGGTGGCGGCCTGTCCCTGGCATCGTTGGCGACGCGGTGCTGGAAACCCTGGGGCAGGTGACGTATTTCTCCGGCCGGGGGTTGGCCCGCCCATACCTGCCCGACGTCCCGGCGGATCGACTCAAGCGCTCCTGCTCCCTCGTCGAGCCTGGCCTGCGCCCCGCGGACTTGCTCGAGCTGTGGGTCGTGACCCCCCGCCGGAACAGGGACCACAGCTAGCTCCCGCGGGATGTCGGCGCGAGGCACCGGCCTAGGGAGATCACCGTCCTCCGGCATGCCGAGATGGTTGCCTCCGGAGGGATCCCCTAGCTCGACGTGGAAACATTCGCGGCTTGGGCCGCAGTCCTTGTCGTCAAGGCTGCGGCTGCCGTCGGAACAGTCGGAGAGGCAGTAGTCACATGCGGTCATAAAGTCCCGCATGGCACTGGGGTTGCTAAATCCAGAGAAATCCCAACAGACGCTGGGATCGTCATCTTCCTCGGACCCAGAGGGCCCGTAGGTCGAGATGTCCGCTAATTGGTCCCAAGGCGACCGCACACGAAACCCCAGAGGGGTTGCACTCGCCTCAACGTGAGCGCTCGCCAAAGCGAGGTCGCTAGGTGGGTTGAGGCCGAGTCGAAATGACGTAGGATGGGAATCAGTCGGTACCTTTTGGTCGACGAGGAGCGACATAGTCACGTCGGGGACTGATTGCGCCGTCGTCTTGGGTACGAGGGCGACGTCCTGCAGGCCCTCCGCGAGCGTGCTGGCGTCGTCCACTTGCTCAGGGTTGGCGTGTCGCGGGGGGACGGCGCTCGCCTTCGTCTCAAACGCGAGGTCGACTCCCGACGCGCCCTCCGTTGGGGCGCTGGGGACGTCGATTCGCTCGACAGCCGACGGAGCGCGGCCTCCCGCTCGGCCTTGGTCGCCCCGCCTCCTCCTCCGATGGCGGGGGAGAGGACGGGGCGAGCTCGAATGTTGTTCTTCCACCACGCGGGGAAGACGTCGTCGATTCCGCCGCCGGCGAGTGGGCTGTCGGCCGCCATTGTCGTCGTCGCGTGGCGGTGGAAGGAGTATCATGTCGTAGCTGCCGTCGAGAGACATGAACTCGAGACTCCCGAAACGGAGCACCGTCCCGGGTTGGAGAGGTCGTTGGAGACTGCCCATCTGGAGCTTGACGGGAAACCGCTCGCCAACACGCAGCGTGACCCTACCTGGCGCGCCAACTGTCGGCGTTTCGAGATCGGGGGGTCCCTAAGCCGACGAGTTAGTGTGCCGCGTGCCCCAGCCCAGATGGGTCGAGCGCGTGGGCGAGCGCGAAGGGGGGAAAGCGAGGTGGCCGGAGACGGGTCGTGAGAGAGGTGGAAGTCCCGCGGCCTTCATGTTCGTCCCGCGCCCAGGTCGGGTGCACTTGCAGTAGGGGGTTACAAGCGTCCACGCGGGTGAGGGAAGCGAGCGGCCCCAAGAGAGCGCCTGCCCCGTCCTCGTCCCCGCGCGGCCAACCTTCTCTTAGAAGGCCCTGGTCCTTCCTTTTATAGGCGTAAGGAGAGGATCCAGGTGTACAATGGGGGTGTAGCAGAGTGCTACGTGTCTAGCGAGGGAGAGCTAGCGCCCTAAGTACATGCCAATGTGGCAGCCGGAGAGATCATGGCACCCAGCTGGTGTGGTGTCGTGGCTGTCGGAGGAGCAACGGAGCCTGGCGGAGGGACAGCTGTCGGAGCGGTTGGGTCCTTGCTGACGTCCCCCTGCTTCCGTAAGAGAGCTGAGAGCCGCCGTCGTCACGGGGCTAGCGGGGCGCCATCATTGCCTATCTGGCGGAGCTAGCCAGATGGGACACCGGTCTTGTTCTCTGCGGCCCGAGTCAGCTCGGGGTAGGGTGATGATGGCGCTTCATGTTGACGTGGTGGGCTTGTGCCCTAGGTCGGGCGACGTGGAGGCTCCTCCGAAGCCGAGGTCGAGTCTGTCTTTCGTGGCCGAGGCCGAGCCCGAGCTCCTGGGTCGGGCGAGGCGGAGGTCGTTCGGCAGAGGCCAGGGCGGAGTCCGACCCCTGGGGTCGGGCGAAGCAGAGTTCGTCGTCCTCTGGGGCCTAGCCCAAGTCCGAGCCCTGGGTCGGGTGGAGCGGTGTTCGTCGTCTTCTGGGGCCTAGCCCGAGTCCGAGCCCTGGGTCGGGCGAAGCGGAGTTCGCCGTCTTCCGGGGCCTTAGCCCGAGTCCGAGCCCTGGATCGGGCGGAGCGGAGTTCGCCGTCTTCCGGGGCCTTAGCCCGAGTCCGAGCCCTGGGTCGGGCGGAGCGGAGTTCACCGTCTTCCGGGGCCTTAGCCCGAGTCCGAGCCCTGGGTCGGGCGGAGCGGAGTTCGCCGTCTTCCGGGGCCTTAGCCCGAGTCCGAGCCTTGGGTCGGGCGGAGCGGAGTTCGCCGTCTTCCGGGGCCTTAGCCCGAGTCCGAGCCCTGGGTCGGGCGGAGCGGAGTTCGCCGTCTTCCGGGGCCTTAGCCCGAGTCCGAGCCCTGGGTCAGGCGGAGCTTCCTATGGCACCTTTGGCAAAGCCTGACTGCCTGTCAGTCTCACTCTGTCAAGTGGCACTGCAGTCGGAATGGCGCAGGCGGCGCTGTCCTTCTGTCAGACCGGTCAGTGGAGCGGCGAAGTGACGGCGGTCACTTCGGCTCTGCCAGGGGGCGCGCGTCAGGATAAAGGTGTCAGGCTACCTTTGCGTTAAATGCCCCTGCAACTCGGTCGGTCGGAGCGGTGATTTAGTCAGGGTTGCTTCTTAGCGAAGGCAAGGCCTCGGGCGAGCCGGAGATGTGTCTGCTGTAAAAAGGGGGCCTCGGGCGAGACGGAAACACCTCGGGGTCGGCTGCCCTTGCCCGAGGCTAGGCTCGGGCGAGGCGTGATCGAGTCGCTCGTATGGACTGATCCCTGACTTAACCGCACCCATCAGGCCTCTGCAGCTTTATGCTGATGGGGGTTACCAGCTGAGAATTAGGCATCTTGAGGGTACCCCTAATTATGGTCCCCGACAGCTGTTTTAGATGCATCTTCCACGGCCATAAAGATTGGATTATATCTGGCATTACCATCAAATATCATAACTCTATTTCCTTATGCATTATTAATTAACATGTCGGCTATAGGCATAGGGTATTTATCTTTAGGAGTTGCTCTATTTAAATTATGGAAGCCAATGCATACTGTGAGCTTACCTAAATCCTTCTTTTCCAGCGACACGATATTAGAGACTCATTCACATATCTGCAAGGCTTAATAAAGTTAGCTTCTAGTGAATTTCGTCCTTAATCCTGGGAAGTAAATCCAGATGAAACGACCTTGCTATTTGCTTAAAGGGCCTAAAACTGGGCTTAATTAGTAACCGATGCTCCACTAGCTCTCGGCTTAGCCCTGGCATCTCACTATAGCTCTATGCAATGCAATCAGAGTATTCTTTTAATAAACAGATCATCTTACTCCTAGGATCGGCTTTTAGGGTCTTATTTACAAAAGTCGGCCTTGGAGGTCTGCCATCCCCTATGACAACTTCCTCCAATGGATTGGCCAATGTAAACCCCTTCCTAACTTGTCAAAGTCTCTAAACTCCTCTATTGTGTTTATTTCTGAGGAGTTTGAGGCTTCCTGCGTGGCGGTGGACCGTCCGATCTCAGAGGTCAGACCGTCCACGACAGCGGCCTCGCACTGTGATGCCTCTGGTCGCCATCGGACCGTTCAACCTCGAGGGGTAGACTGTCTATGATGGTAGTCTCGCGTTATGGCACTATCTAGTGTACTCTAGACCGTTTGACCTCTAGGCTAGATCATCTGTGACCTAACATGTTTTCTATGGGTGTGTGCATCATTTTAACTTTATTCATGATTTTGCCGATTGTCCATCGCCTCTAGCATTACAGGGATGAAGCCTTTCTTGTTTATACTTATAAAATGATAATCAGAAAAATCAACTCCTGTTGAGACACATGGTAGTCTCATAGGTCCAAAGTATGAGGGCATCAGCTAAAGCGATACAAGCCGATGCATCTGCATGTACCTTTTCCACTTGATGATCCACCCATTGTAGTAACATCTGATGTAAAGTATAAGGTATAAATTGATTTGCATGAATCCATTCTCTGCCCAAGATAATACTATAATTCATGTCTACTTCGGTGACAAAGACAACAACAGCGAGGGTCTTTGTCCCGATGGTTAACTCAATGGATGTGACACCATTGGCATCAATCGGACTGTCACCCCAACACTGTTGAGCGTCATATTGGTCCTACTTAGCTCATTGTCCTGCTTTCCTAATTTTTTGTACAACGAATAAGGCATTAAATTCATGCCTGCCCCCCCCATCTACCAACATCCTGGAAATCTGTATTCCATCAACATCACCACGCACAAAGAGGGTTTTAAGTGGTTAACCGATTTCTTTGGTTTGGTGAAGACTGCCTCTTTAAGATCAAATTCAAACTGAGCAACTATAGGTTCATCATCGCTGATAATAGCGTATCAGCTGAAAAGGAAATTATGTTAACATCCATCCTTGGGTGCTTGAGCGAGGCTCCGTAGTCCACCAGGTCTTCTTTGATGTTGTCCTTATCCATAGGTGTTGGCTCACCCTGGGATGCCTCTTGGTGAGGCGTGGACGGTTCGGACACTAGGTCGGATGGTCCATGCTAGGTTTCGACTGTTCGCACAAGATTCGGACGGTCTGGCTACTGGAGCCGGACTGTCCACAGTACCTGTAGGGAATTGAACAGACATCTCTTTGTTTTCTATTTTTTGGCCCCTTCAGTTGCTTCGGCGGCCTTTGGTTTCTATGGTGGTGGGTACTATGGATGTGTATAATTGAATATTTTTTCGCCTCTTTTCCCCTTGCTCTCAAAGGCTGCAATTTCTCTACTATATTAAAGCACCAGTTCCAACGGTCGTTCCGCGTCATCTTTTTACAAATAACCCATCACATCTATTTCAAAAAACCCATTGCATGCTCATCCCCTCCGTGCAACCAACCACCACGTCCCAAACCACACCTCCGCATATAGATGGCCAAACGGCGGTCCGGTCAGACCCGTTAGGCCCGACACCCGCAGCTCCGGCCCAGGCACGACAGACTAGCCTGCTGACCATGTCGGGCTGGCCCATTAGCCCGTTGGGTCATTTGGTTAAATCAGTGTAAAATGTTAAAAAAGTGATGTAAGAGGTGGGGTTCGAACCCATGCCCTGATAGAAGATGGGCGGAAGACACTAGGTGAAGCTATCTAACCAATATAACATCATGCTCAAGTGTTTACAATATTGAATATAAATTGTACAAATGTATATACAATTTTTTGTAAAATAAAAAATATAATCGTGCTGGGTCGGGCCAGCACTACGGGCCGAGTCTACGGCCCAAGCACGGCACGACGCTCGTGCTGGGCTGGCCTAGCACTATTAAATGGGCCATGCCTTGGGATGGCCTGCCATACACGGCCCATTTGGCCATCTATACCTCCGCACGCTAATGATGGCCCATGCCTCAGTTGTCGCCACCTCATTCGCCATCCTACTTCTTTTCTCTCTCCCCTCAAGCCTCCGCCTCTGCGCCACCCCATTCTCGGCAAAGAGCGTGGGAGTAGCCCCTCCTCTCCGTATTCGTCCGACACCAGCCCCTACACTGACCCACGCAGTGGCTATTGTACATCCACGAGTACGTTTCATAGTGCACCATCGTTTTCGCCGTCGTCGGACGTCCCATTCGTCATCCCGACTAATGAGGACATCACTACCATGGATACAAACAACACTCCCCTAGTTGATGTTCAAGGTCCGATTACTCGCACACGCGCAAGACAATTGAATTTGCAGGTGAGCTCGTTCCTATGTACTTATTCTTTTGCATTTGAGAATAGTGTGCTACCTAATGAATTAGTTGTTCTTAGGAATGAAGGAAAGGACCAGCAAGGACATGGTGAAGGACTTGGAGGCGTGGAACGCCAGCAAGGGCGTTCGGATCAAGGTGGAGGACTAAACCGACGTCCGTAATCTGTCTCGGTGCTGCGACACCATAAATGGGCCTTTGGGTCGTGTATATTTGTTGGGCCCATTAGGGCGTGTCCAGGGAGGGAGTCCACTCCTAACCCTTATATAATCAGTAGCTGCCACCACATTAGGGCTTGGGTTTTGCTTAAGTTAGATCTATCGAGAACAACCGCCGTAGATCGGTTTGTGAGACCCCAACTTGTGAGCTTAATCATTCATCTGCAATATTCTAGATTGTGTTCTTTCTTTTTCTTGCTTGTGTCTTCGATTCACATGCAAGGATTAGCCCTTGTGGCAAGGTCAATCGCGCAGCGCACGGTTGATAACCAGAGAAGAAGTGGTGCTGTGATTGCGGGGTTCTAGTCGTGTTGATTGGAAGCCGGATCGTCTGTGTGCCATCTCCACCAAATCGATAATTACCTACACCTGATGAAAGATCGGGCACCCCCGTTCCT
The DNA here is from genome assembly GCA_029449295.1 of Zea luxurians. Lineage (NCBI taxonomy): Eukaryota > Viridiplantae > Streptophyta > Magnoliopsida > Poales > Poaceae > Zea > Zea luxurians. The sequence goes on from JAOPSE010000002.1 coordinate 3,976,266, forward strand.
ATCAAGTGGTATTCAAAGACTCAGGTATTACCATCAGGCTTACCCTAGTTTAGTTTAGGTTTTTCATCCTATAACTCCAGATAATTGCCATACAAAAAAAATTCCGCTGTCCTTGAACCCTTGTTTTAGCCTTTGCAATTTCGTTTTCAGTTTGGCTTTGTTCAGTTCATGTCCATGGTCAAGTTGTGTTGCTGGTTTAGGGTGTATCTTCGTCGTAGATCAACTGCCCTCGCTAGACGCTATCCCACATCACAAGTCGATCCATCCATTAATCGACTTGCCCTCGCTAGCTGCCGCCACGCCAGCCCTAGATAGATTGCAGATACGCCGCTATCCCATCCACCATTACCTAGATCAAAGTCGATCCACCCCATTAATCGTTGTGATTGCAGATAGGGAATTTTTGCCCTAACCGCCGCTTTCTAGTCGTGCCTCTCAAAAACATAACTTGAGGTACCTTCCTTAAACCGGGCATAACTTTACGCTCGGGTGTCCAAAAAATCTGAAATTTTTACAGGAGCTTGGTGACATCATTCTGTTTGGTTTCGATAAAATTGTCAAAAAAAATTCAGGAAAATAAAGAAAAAAATTGTCAAAGCTCTTGCATGCTTTTCAGAGAACTTGCTCATTTTCTATAGACCACATCTGATCTCTGTTTTAGGTGAAACTTGGTGTAGCTCCTATTTTGTTGCTTCTTGTGCTGAGAAAAATATCAAAAAATTCATACAAAAAAGAAAAACAAAATCACCTGTGATTCCTACTAGTGCCTTTTTGGCCTTGCTAGTACAATATTTACGGTACTGCCATTCTGCTAGTTCCATTGTTCCTTGTTCCAACTTGTTGCGCTACACCTCGGATACATCTCTTAGCCAGCAATTGTGACTTGTGCTTTGGATATTTATTGAACTTCGCTCATCTGCACTCGATTTTGTTCCACATTCACATACATATTGTGCCTGTCCTACAGCTCCACATACTATATCTTCTGATCAATACAAATTTGATCTTGCAATCGCGGTTTCACTCCCTCTTGGTAAGTATCACGAACCAGCCTCCGATTGTACCATCCTTTGCTTTGTATTTCGTCAGACACTTGTAAGAGCTTGGTAAGATACATTAGAGTGTGTTCCTGTGTTACACCTGAGAGGAGCGTGTAGTGAAATTATTAGGGATAACTGTCACCGTTTGTTTCCTGTTTTTGTGTTTCGATGGTAGGCGACGGAGAAGAAGCAAGGATCCCTACAGACTTTGATGAATGTGTTAGCCGCCAAGATCTTGAGGCAAACAACAAGCTCCTGAAGGAGCAAATGGAGGAGACGGTCCACAAATCAGTGCATGATGCCTTCATTGACATGAACCTTGGCAAGACTTACGAGAGGCTGGATCGACGATTGTCCCAGATCATCGATAGACTTGCTGTGTTGGAGACGCAACAACAAGCACCGCCACCACCACCTCCTCGTCCACGTCTTCCCGATGATGCGGTGTTTGATGAAGAAGGTAATTACGATAAAGCGGCCACCAAAGATTTGCACCTCCGTTGTCGTCTTCATCAAAACATAGAAGGTATGCCACACCGCCAGCAAGGTAATAACAATCGTGCTCCTGACGACCCTTATACTAAGATTAAATTTTCTATACCATCTTTTTCGGGTCATTATGATGTTGAGGGATACCTTGATTGGGAGATGACGATAGAACAGAAATTTGCTGCCCACCTTGTACCTGAACGACATCAAGTTAGACAAGCCACTAGTGAATTTAAAGATTTTGCTATTATCTGGTGGACTGGTCTAGTTGGGGATGGTAGAGCACGTACGGCTTGGGAAGATCTTAAGGTAGCTATGCGCGACAGATTTGTTCCCCCATCTTATCATAGAGAATTGCGTAAGAAATTGATGTGTTTAGAGCAAGGGGATAAATCTGTTCAAGATTATTATGCTGAGCTTCAGAAGGGATTGCAGCGTTGTGGGATAGTAGAGGGACATGAGGACGCTCTTTGCCGTTTTTATTCAGGTTTGCGGCGTGACATTCAGGACATTGTGGATTACAAAGAATTTAACACTGTCAACAAGTTGTTCCAGTTTGCTATGCTTGCAGAGAAGGAATTGCAGGGACACCAACATCGACCTAGGGCTACTTTTGGCGCCTCCTCTACATCACAGACGCACACACCTACCTTGAGTCATACACCTTCGACCACTCTAGCGTCCACGTGACCTCCCTCGACACCTGCTGCACATGTTGGTAAACTTCCTTTGCAGGTACCCCCAAGAAACAGAATTCACCAGCACCTGCAGCACCTTCTAGTGGTCGTTCTTCGGGTATTGTTTGCCACTGCTGTCATGGGATTGGTCACGTGAAGAAGGATTGCCTGAGTCAGCGAACATACATTGCTACGGATGATGGCTACATTAGTGCTTCCAACGGTGAGGATGACGATGATGACTCCAGTGATGTTGCTGCTAATGATGATGCCATGCTTGGTGCTGATGCTATGGGAACATTCGAAGCATCGTGGTGCAGCATGTTCTTAGTTCTCAGCCTGAATCATCAGAGAAGCAGCAATGCCATAATTTGTTCTAGACTTTCTTCGCCATCGAGAATCGGCGTGCACGTGTTATTATTGATGGTGGAAGCTGCAATAATTTGGTGAGTTCAGATTTGGTCAAGAAGCTTGGCCTGACCATAGGTCCACGGCCACATCCATACCACATTCAGTGGATCAATGATTCAGGCAAGGTTAAGGTAACACACATGGTACGAGTGCATTTCTCCATTGGTATGTATTCTGATTATGCGGATTGCGATGTAGTACCTATGGAAGCTTGTTCTCTTTTGTTGGGTAGACCTTGGGAATATGATACTGATGCATGTCACCATGGTAGGGGTAATGCATACACTTTTAGGCATAAAGATAAAAACATTACTTTGCTACCTTTGACTCTTGCTGAAATTGTACAAGCTGATAAAGATAGAGCTGCAAGTACCCATAAGGAACCAACTAATGAGACAGAAATTCAGCAACAAATTAAATTGAAATCTCCTGTCATGCTTGCTACTAAATCTAATCTTCTTGAAACTCATGCTACTGATGCTTGTTGCTATGCTATGGTTTGCAAAGATGCTTTCTTTTCTATTGATGATATTCCTAGCACTTTGCCTGCATCTGTGACTAAACTTTTGCAGCAGTTCTGAGATGTTTTTCCCTCTGAGTTACCTCCAGGACTTCCTCCCATTCGTGGGATTGAGCACCAGATTGATTTGATTCCTGGAGTGAGCTTGCCCAACCGTGCTGCATATTGAGCAAATCCTGAGGAGACTAAGGAGATTCAGCGCCAAGTCCAAGACCTTTTGGACCACGGGTATGTACGTGAGAGCCTTAGTCCTTGTTCTATTCCTGTCATTTTGGTTCCAAAGAAAGATGGCAGTTGGCGCATGTGTGTAGATTGTAGAGCCATTAACAACATCACTATCCGGTACCGTCATCCTATTCCTCGATTAGATAATATGCTTGATGAGTTAAGTGGTTCTAAAATATTTTCTAAGATTGATTTGCGCAGTGGGTACCACCAAATTAGAATGAAATTAGGCGATGAATGGAAAACTGCTTTTAAAACCAAGTTTGGCTTATATGAGTGGTTAGTGATGCCTTTTGGATTAACTAATGCCCCTAGTACTTTTATGCGTTTGATGAACGAGGTTTTGCGCCCATTTATTGGAAAATTTGTGGAGGTTTATTTTGATGATATCTTGATCTACAACACTTGTTTATCTGAACATCTTGACCATCTACGTGCTGTTTTTGATGCTTTGCGCGCCGCACGATTATTTACTAACCTTGACAAATGCACCTTTTGCACCGAACGAGTATCGTTTCTTGGCTATGTTGTTACTCCACAGGGTATTGAGGTTGATGAGGCCAAGGTGCATGCTATTCAGAGTTGGCCAACGCCATCGACGGTGACACAAGTGTGGAGTTTTCTTGGACTTGCAGGATTTTATCGTCGTTTCGTGAAGGATTTCAGCACCATCGCTGCCCCATTACATGAGTTGACCAAGAAGGGTATTTCATTTAATTGGGGGCAGTCATAAGACGATTCTTTTGCTCTTTTAAAAGAGAAGCTTACTCACGCGCCACTACTCCAACTTCCTGACTTTGGTAAGACTTTTGAACTCGAATGTGATGCAAGTGGAGTTGGCATTGGTGCTGTTTTGATGCAAGGAGGTAAACTCGTTGCATATTTTAGTGAGAAATTGAATGGCCCTATTCTTAATTATTCTACTTATGATAAAGAATTATATGCTCTCATACGATCTTTGCAAACATGGAAACATTATTTGTGGTCTAAGGAATTTGTTATTCATTCTGATCATGAGTCACTTAACAATCTTCGTAGTCAAACAAATTTGAACCGTAGACATGCTAAGTGGGTAGAATTTCTTGAAACTTTTCCTTACATCATTAAACATAAAAAGGGGAATGATAATGTGATTGCCGATGCTTTGTCTAGATGCTATGCTATGTTGTCTCAACTTGATTGTCGTATTTTTGGACTTGAAACAATTAAGGGACAATATGCTTTTGATGATGATTTTAAAGAGGTTGCATTAAATTGTAAAGAGGGCCATACATGGAATAAATTTGTGCTAAATGATGGATACTTGTTTAGAGCTAACCGCCTATGCATTCCAGTTGGCCAAACACCACGTCCCAAACCACACCTCCGCATATAGATGGCCAAACGGTGGTCCGGTCAGACCCGTTAGGCTCGACACCCGCAGCTCCGGCCCAGGTACGACAAACTAGCCTGCTAACCATGTCGGGCTGGCCCATTAGCCCGTTGGGTCATTTGGTTAAATCAGTGTAAAATGTTAAAAAAGTGATGTAAGAGGTGGGGTTCGAACCCATGCCCTGATAGAAGATGGGCGGAAGACACTGGGTGAAGCTATCTAACCAATATAACATCATGCTCAGGTGTTTACAATATTGAATATAAATTGTACAAATGTATATACAATTTTTTGTAAAATAAAAAATATAATCGTGTCGGGTCGGGCCAGCACTACGGGCCGAGTCTACGGCCCAAGCACGGCACGACGCTCGTGCTGGGCTGGCCTAGCACTATTAAATGGGCCATGCCTTGGGATGGCCTGCCATACACGGCCCATTTGGCCATCTATACCTCCGCACGATAATGATGGCCCACGCCTCAGTTGTCGCCACCTCATTCGCCATCCTACTTTTTTTCTCTCTCCCCTCAAGCCTCCGCCTCTGCGCCACCCCATTCTCGGCAAAGAGCGTGGGAGTAGCGCCTCCTCTCCGTATTCGTCCGACACCAGCCCCTACACTGACCCACGCAGTGGCTATTGTACATCCACGAGTACGTTTCATAGTGCACCATCGTTTTCGCCGTCGTCGGACGTCCCATTCGTCATCCCGGCTGATGAGGACATCACTACCATGGATACAAACAACACTCCCCTAGTTGATGTTCAAGGTCCGATTACTCGCACACGCGCAAGACATTTGAATTTGCAGGTGAGCTCGTTCCTATGTACTTATTCTTGTGCATTTGAGAATAGTGTGCTACCTAATGAATTAGTTGTTCTTAGGAATGAAGGAAAGGACCAGCAAGGACATGGTGAAGGACTTGGAGGCGTGGAACGCCAGCAAGGGCGTTCGGATCAAGGTGGAGGACTAAACCGACGTCCGTAATCTGTCTCGGTGCTGCGACACCATAAATGGGCCTTTGGGCCGTGTATATTTGTTGGGCCCATTAGGGCGTGTCCAGGGAGGGAGTCCACTCCTAACCCTTATATAATCAGTAGCCGCCACCACATTAGGGCTTGGGTTTTGCTTAAGTTAGATCTATCGAGAACAACCGCCGTAGATCGGTTTGTGAGACCCCAACTTGTGAGCTTAATCATTCATCTGCAATATTCTAGATTGTGTTCTTTCTTTTTCTTGCTTGTGTCTTCGATTCACATGCAAGGATTAGCCCTCGTGGCAAGGTCAATCGTGCAGCGCACGGTTGATAACCAGAGAAGAAGTGGTGCTGTGATTGCGGGGTTCTAGTCATGTTGATTGGAAGCCGGATCGTCTGTGTGCCATCTCCACCAAATCGATAATTACCTACACCTGACGAATGATCGGGCTCCCCCGTTCCTATCAAGTGGTATTCAAAGACTCAGGTATTACCATCAGGCTTACCCTAGTTTAGTTTAGGTTTTTCATCCTATAACTCCAGATAATTGCCATACAAAAAAAATTCCGCTGTCCTTGAACCCTTGTTTTAGCCTTTGCAATTTCGTTTTCAGTTTGGCTTTGTTCAGTTCATGTCCATGGTCAAGTTGTGTTGCTGGTTTAGGGTGTATCTTCGTCGTAGATCAACTGCCCTCATCTTTTGTTGTTGCAGGAAGCGCATGGTGGTGGTTTGATGTGTCACTTTGGTGCCAAGAAGACGGAGGCTGTGCTGTCCACACACTTCTTTTGGCCTCGAATGCGGCGTGATGTTGAACGCTTTGTAGCAAGATGCACGACGTGTCAAAAAGCTAAGTCACGATTGAACCCACATGGTTTGTATATGCCTCTTCCTATTCCTTCAGTTCCGTGGGCGGATATTTCTATGGATTTTGTTTTGGGATTGCCTAGGACGAAGAGGGGGAGCGATAGTGTTTTTGTTGTGGTTGATCGTTTTTCTAAGATGGCACATTTTATACCTTGTCACAAAACGGATGATGCCATTCATATTGCTAACCTCTTTTTCAAAGAGATTGTTCGTTTGCATGGTATGCCTTCTACTATTGTTTTAGATTGTGATGTAAAATTCTTGAGTCATTTTTGGCGTACTTTATGGAACAAATTGGGGACAAAATTGCTGTTTTCTACTACTTGTCATCCCCAAACTGATGAACAAACGGAAGTTGTGAATAGAACATTGTCTACAATACTGCAAGCAATATTGAAGAAAAATTTAAAAATGTGGGAAGAGTGTTTGCCTCATGTGGAGTTTGCATATAATCGGGCGGAACACTCCACCACCAAGGTAAGTCCTTTTCAGGTAGTGTATGGTTTTAACCCTCGTGCTCCTATTGATCTTTTGCCCCTACCTACTACCGAGCAAGTACATAGTGATGCTAAGGAGCGTGCTGACTTTATTTTGAAACTTCATGCTTCAACTAAAGCAAACATTGAAAAAGATGACGGAAAAATATAGAATTGCTGGTAGTCAAGGTAGAAAACAAGTTAAGCTTGAAGTGGGTGATTTAGTGTGGTTGCACTTGAGAAAAGATAGATTTCTAGAGTTAAGAAAGTATAAATTGATGCCACGTGCTGCTGGTCCATATAAGATTTTGGAGAAAATAAATGATAATACATATAAACTTGAGTTGCCTCCTGAGTTCCCGGTTAGTCCTACATTTAACATTGTAGATTTGAAACCGTATTTGGGGGAAGAAGATGACCTTGAGTCGAGGACGACTCCACTTCAAGAGGGAGAGGATGATGAGGACATCACTACCATGCATACAAACAACACTCCCCTAGTTGATGTTCAAGGTTCGATTACTCGCGCACGCGCAAGACAATTGAATTTGCAGATGAGCTCATTCCTATGTACTTATTCTTGTGCATTTGAGAATAGTGTGCTACCTAATGAATTAATTGTACTTAGGAATAAAGGAAAGGACCAGTAAGGACATGGTGAAGGACTTGGAGGCGTGGAAGGCCAGCAAGGACGTTCGGATCAAGGTCGACACCATAAATGGGCCTTTGGGCCGTGTATCTTTGTTGGGCCCATTAGGGCGCGTCCAGGGAGGGAGTCCGCTCCTAACCCTTATATAATCAGTAGCCGCCACCACATTAGGGCTCGGGTTTTGCTTAAGTTAGATCTATCGAGAACAACCGCCGTAGATCGGTTTGTGAGACCCCAACTTGTGAGCTTAATCATTCATCCACAATATTCTAGATTGTGTTCTTTCTTTTTCTTGCTTGTGTCTTCGATTCGCAGGCAAGGATTAGCCCTCATGGCAAGGTCAATCGCGCAGCGCACGGTTGATAACCAGAGGAGAAGTGGTGCTGCGATTGCGGGGTTCCAGTCGTGTTGATTGGAAGCCGGATCGTCTGTGTGACATCTTCACCAAATCGATAGTTACCTACACCTGACGGAAGATCAGGCACCCCCGTTCCTATCACCGGCCCTTGCCCTATTCTTCCTCCCCAACCTACTGCCCCCATCCACGGTTGTAGCCATGAGCTGACCGATGCTCGTCGATGCAGGTACGGAGCGAGTCGGTCTTGCTCCTAGCCTTTCTCCGTGCGTGCCGCCGAGGAGGACACGGTGGCACCTACCACACTTAGGTTATCTTGGCGATGAGGAGTCTAGGTTTGAGATATTGGACAACCAAGGCCCATAGCGCCGCAGCAGTCGGTATATGCTACAGAGTTGGTGGTGGTGTTTTGTCGCCTCGGCGGGTCCAGGGATGGGAAGGCACTCGCATTCTCTCGCTCTTCTTGGACTGACGCCTGGTGTGGGTGCCTCTTGGTTTAGAGCTGCTCCGGCTGGGCTTCTTTCTCCGCTTGCGTGCTCTCTCCTTATATGTATCTAGCGGTATACTACTTATGTCACCTCCAGATGCCTAGGTCTTCATCGTGTCCTTCTTCGGCATCTCTCTTCTAATCGCTCCCTTCATTTGTTGTGTTGTACCAAGACATATTGGATGGAGTAAACAACAACATTAGTTAGTCAAATCAAAAAAAATATGCAGAGAGCGGAGACAATCAATAAAAAATCTTGAGATCTTTTTGGTGGATAGTTTTCGTGGGTATTGTTGTGAACCGTCGCAATGCACGGGCAACTGACTAGTGTGCTTTTGAGAATGTGTTAGTCCCAATGGGCACCATCAGGCATAGAGTATTTTTGGTCGGATGTTTTACTAGATGTTCATATGTCTTTCTCCACCTTTGTTTTGGTTGATTCACCAAAAATCATCAACCCTTCATTGTTTCCTTGTATGATGACGTCTACTATGCCTATTTTAATAACATCCACATTGGTTGTCCTTTTAGCATTGGTAGCTTCAATTGTGGACACTTTCTATCTATGCCCCCTTGTCGGATTGATCAGCCTTTGCAGCTGAGTATTCTGGCAATCTTGATGGAGTTGTTCATGCTGACCAGATTGATGGAGACTCAACCGGTCCTGCACTAGTGGGGTTAACTGGTCAAACACATATGTTTGTTGTGCCCCCCAGGCGAGGTGTGGTGGCATCCTGTAAGGGTATGACTATATGCCACACATTTGATTTTGGATATATGGTGTGGGTGTGTATGCGTGAGTGTATGAGAATTGAGGTGGGTATGTCGTGGGTGGATATTAGGGTGGATAATAAGTTGGATATTGGGCTGGAGGCGACCATGTCGGTGTTTGTGCCAATTAGATGATAACTGGGGCAATTTATCTAGCTTTGTTTGGTGGAAGGGTCCAATTGTATTTGCTCACTTTTCCTGGTCAGATGAGCGAGGTCGCTTTCCTGGCCGATCATGGCGACCGGCCTTCTTGTTGACATAGTTGGACAATAGCTAGTTAAAAGTTGGGCCAGCTATTAATCAAACAACTTGGTGCTTTAGTCGTGTTTTGCTTCCATGTACCTATTTTGGGTCATCGAGGTTTGATGGTTCATGGTCGTTGTTGCCTCTGGTCGAAGCTGGATTGTCCGCCCTGACTGGTCGGACCGTCCGCGCCTCCAGGCCAGACCGTCCATCATGCGCAGAACAGGGGACTTGACCCTCCCCTCTTTCTACACCTGCCTCCTAGTGTTGGAGGATCTGATGGTGATCTTTAGCATCTCTCACCAGTCTGGTGTCTTTTTGGCAACAACCTTTCTAGAGATAGTTTCCTTGCTTTCATCGGGAACCTGAGGGTCACCGATGAGGACACACTTTCCCTTGCTTTATCTACCACGTCTAGCCAAACCAAGACTTTTTTACCTTTGAGATGAAGGGTGTTGACAGGGAATGACTGTTTGTCCACCTGCATTTCCTGAAAATTCAACCAGCCCTCATTAATGGCCAATTGTATCTATCGATGGAACACATTGCAATCATTAGTAGCGTGAGAAAAGTAATTGTGTCATTTATAATATGCTTTCCATTTCAATTCATCAACAAGTGGTATGTTGTGAGTCATTTCAATGTTGCTGCTTTTCACTAATTCATCAAATATTTTGTTGCATTTGGCAACATTAATGGTAAATTTTACCTCTTTTGGCTGATTCTTTTGGACTGGTGAGAGCACCTAGAGGGGGGTGAATAGGTGATCCTGTAAAAATCAATATTAAACAACACAAACTTGGTTTATAAAATGTTAGTGAAGTCAAAACCAAGGTGCTATGAATAGAGAGGGAGAGAACTCTTCACTTGATTGTTCCTTTAGAATGTGTATTGAACTTAGGAACAATAGCGCAAGTGATTATGTGAGAACTCTAAGGAAGAAAGCAATCACAATAGAAATTCACAAGAGACACGGTGATTTTATCTCGTGGTTTGGCCAATGCCTACTCCACATTGTGGTGACCTCCTTCGGTCAAGGATTACACTTAATCTCTCTCAAGTGATACAAAGATCAAACTTGAGTACAACGGTTTTCTTCCTTTTCTCAAGTATTCCCTTTGTGAGGAATCTCCATAAGTTGGAGTCTCTCAACCTTACAAGATTGATCACACTTAAACCACAGGCGTAAGACAAGGAATAGAAACAAACGCAAGAGTTAGAGTCGCAGCAACGACACACACACTAGTCAAGAAACGAGCACACAACACAGCGTAGCAACTTCATAGCTCAAACAAGTGCTCGAATATCAAACACAAAGAATCGAATGCGTGCTTGTGGAGTCTAGGCGTCTTAGGATGTTCAAGAGGTGCTTGGTGTAGTGCTCCATGTGCCTATGGGTCCCTTTTATAGACCCAAGGCAGCTAGGAGCTATTGGAGCTCCATTTGGAAGGCAATAGTTGTCTTCTATCTATGGGCGCACTGGACAGTGAACAGTGCACGATCTCCTTCCTTTTCTAGCGAAGCCGACCATTGCAGCCATGGCCCCCTTGGCACACCGGACAGTCCGGTGCCGCATGGTGACCGTTGGCGCGAGCGCAGCTAGCTCACCGGACAGTCTGGTGCACACTGAACGGTCTAGTGAATTATAGCCGTGGCTCCCCCAACTTTCCCGAGAGCAGCGAGTTCGCCGCGTGCACCAACCTGGGCACCAAACACTATCTGGTGCACACCGGACAGTCCGGTGCACCATAGTCTGGTGCAAGTCTGGCTGGACTTAGCCAAACTTCTCCAATCCAATCTCATTTGATTTGACAAGGTTTCTAGCGCTTAGAGGAATATGTTAGTACCAAAAACAATTCACTAAGGCTTGAGTCATACCTTGATTCTTGATTTGCATCTCTTTGGTACTTAGCACATATCAACAAAAACATTATGTGTTGGGCATCTAATCACCAAAACATTTAAGAAGTGGCCCAAGGGCACATTTCCCTTTTAACTGGCTCTTTGGAGGTACAGGATGACGGTTTGGTCTTAGCTGACCAAACCATTTCAGTGGCAAACACGTCTTTTGGCACATCATCTGACCTAGTTTGATCATAATTATTTAAATTAATACCGTGACATGTTGCCTTAGGTGTATCTTTGCTTTGTCTTCCACAAGCCAAAGCTCACTGATGTAGCTGTGCAATGTGAAAAACTGGACGCCCTCTAATTTTTCTTTTAAATAATGGCGCATTTCACTAAGGCTAAATCCTACATATTGTATTTCTGCAGTGTGCATTTGGAAGCATCAGTTTTTAGTGTCCCAGAACCTCTGGATGTAATCATTAACCGATTCATCCTTCCCTTGTCATAGGGCTACTAAATCAACCAGGTCTAGCTCATAATCCCAGAGAAAAAAGTGATCATGGTTTTTCTCCTCTAAATCTTCCCAAGAATAAATAGATTTAGGTGACCAGGTGGTGTACCATGCAAAGAGCAGTACCGGTTAGGGATAGTGAAAATAAACGTACGTGGAAAACCTCCTTATCGGTCAATTCCACTAACTAGGCTAAGAATTGACCTATATGCTCGTGTGAGCTTCTACCAGGTCACCCAAAAATTGGTAAACTCAGGTATCCTTGTCCCCTGTGGGTATGGGTTGTAGTCGAATCGGCTATCATACGGTCGTCGATAAGATTGCACCCCATGGGACACGTTAACTTTGAGTTTGTCTCAAAATGCCCCAATTATCTTCTCTCTAACTATATCAATGGCGGTCGGCGGTAATCCACCGACCCTTTGGTCAATATGTGTGGTTGCTTGTGTATCATTATATTGCCCCCTTGGCCTTGGGTTTGGGTTATGTGGGGTATTAATGCTGCCCCTAGGTACTCCATATTGCATGTTAGATCTTTCCGGCCTTTTGGGGGACAAAGAGGGCTCATACCTATGTGTGGGTGGTACCATTCCATGTCCTTGAAGGGCCATGGGTGCTAGAGATACGTTAGTTCGGGGCTGGTAGTAGTGTTGTTGGTAACATTCTATGTTTTGTTTCTCATACCCTATAACGCACGGTCCGGTGACTTGCTCGGACGGTCTGCACGTATAATCGGACGGTCTGAACACCCCTGCTCTCCCTAGCACGGTTTTTGGTGGCTTGTCGTGGGGGAAGGAGCCAACCACCGCTGGGCCAGACCGTCCGACCTCAACCCCGGACTAACCGGCCGTGCGCAGGGGCATGGGTTGTTCCCATATAAGTGGAAGTGGATGTGGCTGGCCGTAATAGGAGTTCATCAGCATCCCATAAAGGGACTGGGATTGGGCATGCCCATTTGTAGACAATGGGTCCTATAAGTATTCTTTAGTTTGGGCATCATGTGATGGAAAATTAGTAATAGCAGATTTATCAAATGCATGTACTAGCCTCCTATAATCCTCTTATATACACCCTAAGATTTGTTGCATCTGTTCCGAATGTTCCTCTACATAAGATCGAAGAGCTTAGATGTCGTCGGGTTTACTTATAGCAGGTATGATTGTAGAAGGACGAAGACTCGCTAGGTTGTATTCCTTCTATCGGATAAGCTTCTAGTTTCGGTCGACCTTGAAATTGGCCAAGAATAGCTCGTCGAGTTCTGCCTGCATCTTCTTCCAGGCATCTTCTAGCCCCTAATATTATTCAACCGATAGGTTATCCATAGTAGGCTTGATGATGTTGTTAGGGGAGACATCGGAGTTATCCCTTGAACCAGCCATATGGGGCCGATCTGATAAATCCAAACTCAATTTTCCTAGTGGAGTCACCAAAATGTGTGTTGGCGTCGATCTGGGCGCCAATCACTGGGAGTTGTTCCGCTCGGCGGGCTCTCTTCGGTGGCGCAGATGGTCCTTGGCCTAGGGTCGGACGGTCCACGACCTGGACAGTAGGAGCGGGGCTCCCTGCATCGAGCCAGACATTCCACGCCTGGTGGCCGCATGGTCCACGCGTGCGCAGGGGTGGTGGCGCTCGCTAATAGCACCTGGATCTCGCCCCCCCGAGAGGGACCCCGTCAGGGAGCTATCCTAGGGTTTGTCTTGGGACCAACAGGTCACCTAAGACGCCTCTAGATGATGTAGAGTCGCAAAGAGGTGAAGATTGAGATGAAGAAGGCTATGTTACTAGCTACTCCTAGGGCAAGAAAGTAAAGGAATTGATAAACGAGTTGATTGGTTCGATTGATGGTGTGTGCAATCGGTTGTATCCCTTCATATATATAGGGGAGGTCCGGACCCATTTCTAAGTGTTCTCCAATAGAATCTGCGAGTTTAGATGGATAAACACGCACGAAAAAGGGGTTAATTACACCTGATCTGATCTAATCGTGGACCGTGCGTGACCCGGACTGTCCGGCCAAAGGGTCGGACCGTCGGTCGTGCCCAGTGTCACAAATGGTGCTCAATAGGAGTATAATCTATCAAATCTGAGAGCTTACAAGGATTACTTAGGCCACCTTTAGTTTGATGGACTAAAAATTAGTCCCTTAATTTTAGTCCCATTTAGTCTCTAAATTGCCAAAATGTGGGACTAAAACAAGGAATGCTTTAGTCTCTAGTCCCTAATGGGATGACTAAAAGAGATTGTCCCTCATTTATTTCAGTTGCACTAATTGCAAGAGAATGCTAAGGGTATTTTGGTCATCTTATGATTCATTTAGTATGCTCTGAATACTTTTAGTCCCTACAATCAAACAGGGTAGAGACTAAACTTTAATCCTCTAACTATACTTTAGTCCCTGGACTAAAGAAACCAAACAGGCCCTATAATGAATGGGGACGACTATTATATTTCGAATAAACAAATACAGGTCCTGTCGAATATATCCTACGGTTGAAGGCCGTCGGAAATATAACGGCTGTCGGAAGTCTTCTGTTTTCCTGTTGTGATATGTTGCTATAGCCCTATGTGAATTTTATCCACACATCGATGCATGTCTACTTTGGACTATGGGACTACGGCCCTCACAACACCACTGTACACCATTTTTGGCGGCCAAGGTTATTTTCGACGGCCAGCTCAGGCCACCAAAAATAAACCTATTTTCGGCGGCTGCCGTCGAAAATAAGGTTATTTTCGGTGGCTACTGACACAGCTGCAGAAAATAACAGCCATCTGCCGCCATTTGTTTCTTCTTCTCTATTCTCTCTATTTCTTCTCTTCTTCTCCTTCTCGCTCGTTCGCCGCCGTCTGCTGCTGCGCCACCACTCTCCATGCGCCGCCGCCGCCCGCCCAACCGCCCCAGCTGCCCGCCCCAGCAACGCCCGCCCCCGCAGCGCCGCCCGCCCGTGCAGCCCGCCCCCGCCGAGCCGCCGCGTCGCCCTGCCCCCGCCGACTCCGTCCCGTCGGCCACCGCCACCCTCGGCTCCCATCGACTGGCCACGGCCGAGCCCTCCTGCTGCCATGTCACACCCGGCTTTAAGGAACAAAGCCAGGTGCATCTCATACATGCGCCAAGGAGACAACATATATAATAACAGAGTGTATAGAGATAAATGTCATAAAACATCAGAGTATTTATTACAGAGCGGAAGACTTATTACAAAATAAAATAATAAATATAAAATAAACTAAGGATCATCGGCGCCAATGTCGACTGAGAAACGCCACCTAGATCAGATCGAACTCCTCAGTGTTAGGCGGCTCCTCTTCGACCACCTATTCTTCTCCTGTGGGGGGGGTGTGAGACAGCAAGAGTGAGCTCACATACGTTCATAGCTCAACAAGTCGTGGGGAATAATGTGGCATGAACTCACCAAAGGTGGGAGTTCATAAAGTGTAAGGCTGATCAATGAAATAAAGGCTGAGGCTGAGCGTTGCTTTTATAAGTTGGTCAAAATTTTATTAGCAATTACTAAGTGTAAGTAAATACCAAACCTTAATAATAATAAAGAACAGTAATAGTAAAAATAATCCCAAATGCGGTGCAAATGTCAAATTAAATTTAAGTTCCATAATTAATCATGTGAGGGTCCGAGCCGCTCATGACCGTGAGCACGGCTAGTATACTAGTTTTACACTCTGCAGAGGTTGCGCATCTTTACCCACAAGTCATGTTACCCATCTGCCAAGAGACGGCCAATCCCATACACCTCTACCGAGGAGGCGAGGCAGGGTAACACTACGAGGCCTTTACAAAGTTCCACTAGCTTCAGAAATCCCGCTACAGTTTATAGGAAGCTCCAGTGCAGGGTTCTTGCCTGACCGCCATCGCAGCAAAATCAACCCAAGGACCTCCCTACACTGACCACTCCCCTACTTCCCTTGCCCCTTTCGGGTAAGGAAGACCTCCACTAGCTTTCCTAGTTAATCAGCCAAGGGCGTCCCATTAAACCCTTGTGGTAGCACTGTTTTCCCGGGTGGTCGCTCCATGTTCCCATTAATTTAATGATCTTAACATGAACAGTAATAATAACAAGATAATAACAGAATAATCATGAGTAGTGTATCTTCATACCCAAATCCACATAAAGCAATAGCAGGTACTACCCAAAAATATTTCAGGGGTGAACAAGGTATAAAGATAACTAAAACTGGGGTAACCTAAAGGATCCCATCAAAATTAACCTATGCAGATCATTAAAATTAATAAGAACATGGCTGGGAAAAGTAAGTGATCAAGGGCACAACTTGCCTGGCACTTGAGATCCAGTTACCAGGGTGATCTTCAGGTGACTCGAAACCTTGCTGCTAGTCGTAGCAATACAAACAAACATGGTATAGATAAAATTATCATCACACCAAACATAATAACAAACTGAATGATAATTATCTACGCGTTGCTATGAGACTAACGCAACTGGAACGAGTCAAATCGAAGTTAAAACGAAGGAGATACGAATTTCCTAAGGTTTTATGTGCTTGGCATCAGATTAATTAAGAAATAAATTTTTAATGTGACTTTCATGTCAAAACAGAGACACTATGTGATAAACAACATTATTACAAAATTATAGGAATTGGAATGAATAAATTTAGACTAAGTATGCATTTTCTATGAATTTAGCAAGTCTCTAGCATTTATTTTCATATTAAATATTCAATTTCTAATTCATTTATACAGTTTAAATAGGCTCTGGATTGGGCCTCAATTATCAGATAAGACAAGGGCCACTGCGCAAAACTTTCTAGACTCAGCGCACAGCTACGGTGGACGGCGGGTTATTTTTAGTAATTCCCAGGGGCCCATACGCAATTGAGCCACGACGAAGAGGTATGTAAGAATTCCATCCATCGGATCACAGTTGAACGGCCCAGATCATAACCCCATACATCCGAACAGGTACACGTTGACGCCCTTTGGATCAAAATCCCACGGACCAGATCTTACGTCCCCACATTAAATCTCGTCTGCAAACTTGGTGATCAATGGCCTAGGTTCACCCAGCGAACCGGTACGCTACCCATTTAATCCCGGCCGCAGATCCATTACTCAATGGTCCACGCGCGCCGCCCGCGAATCCTTTCACCCCGACGGACAAAGACAGCAGCGGCGAGCCTCCAGCGGTGGCGGCATCGCCGGAGAGTACCTGATTCGCACGCCGAGCCCTCAAACTCAGATTGGACACACTCTACACGAAGCTACGACTTCACCCAACCCGAGCGACCACCATATGGGTTCAATCGCCACGAGCCGATGCCAACCAGTCACCCATGGCGGCCCTACGACGTAGACGAAATCCGGTGAGCAATCCCCGGCTACCCGCCAACCCATCTGCCCTCCCCATCGGCGACATACGCTCCTACAGGTGTAATGGAATGGCTAGACTACTTACCGGAGATCGGGATGAGGTTGGAGAGCTTGGTCACGACGCGGTCGACGGCCTGCGCCCACGGTCGGCGAAATTTGCCACGGCGAGGCTTCCCCTGTGCACACCGCTACACCAGCGAGCGACACTGCTACTCCCCGCCACCGAGCAGCGAGCTACTAACACCGAACGCACCCCAATTCCACGCGCCCACGATGGGTGGATCTCCGCTCCACGATTGACCCGGTTTCCAACGATGGCGGCAGTCGAAATGGTTGGAGCGTGGGAGAACTAGAGTGGGCTACGATCCCAGGGAAAGCGACAGTAGTTAAGCGCCTCGCGACCCCGGAATCCCCGGCTCGATCGCGAGCTTGCGCGGTCAAAGCGGAGCACCGGTGCGCTTGAGATCTCTGGAGGGGAAGTACCTGCCAGCCCGGGCCCATCCGCCAGTGAACCAGCGCATGGCGCGGCGTGGAGTACAGGCTGTCAGGTGGGACCGTGGTGTCGGCGCATGGTTGCTAACGGCTTCACACGGGGGAGAGCTGACGTGTATGGCCCACCTAGAAGTGTTAGCGGGAGAGCAGCGCGTAGGAACTGACGGGGTGGCCCCACGTGGCGGCGACAGACCCCATTTCCCACGGGCTGCGCGGAGGCAAGTGCTAATGGGCCGAAATGGAGAGTGGTGGCCCATCTGGCTTTTCTTTCTCTTTTTCTTTTATGTTTCTTTTTCCTTTTATTTTTAAATCCAAATTTGAATTCAAATGTTGTTGTGAAGTTCATGCTTAAGTGAATTGTTCATATTCAAGCACCAGTATAAAAAGGTGCATTTTATTTTTATTATTATTATTATTATATATCTTTTCCTTATATTTATATAGCATTTCTTTCATTCTCTTCTTGTATTATTCCCTTAGCTCATTTGTGAATTAGGATACATTTCAATTTGAACATTACTACTTATTAATTCTAAATGCACAACAAAAAAAACTCCAACATGATGCATATTCTTTTATTTTAGTATCATTTGTTTTAATTTAATCACTCTTAGTTATATGTGTGCTCTTTTTATGATGCAAATATGGCACATAAAATTGAGGATATCTCTCTATTGTTCTTTGTATACAACTTTGAGTATTACATGCCACCACTCCGCCATCATCGCCGAGCTCTTCCCATCAAGAGGTTAATTTTTTGCGTATTTTATTCCATATTTTCGGCGACCGTTATTTAGTTGCCGCTGAAATTAGTATATATTTGTAATTGTGTTTGTTTGATTACTGTGTGTGATTAGTATTATTGTTTAGTTCGATTTCATTAATGTATTAGTGGTATATGTGATTTAGGGATTAGGGGCATATTGTATTTGTGGCATTAATTTCATATTAATATGTGGTACTATTATATTATTAGTTTTACAAGTACATTATATTGGTACATAGAATAGTTGTATTATTAGCGTATGTGGTACTTAGTTTGATTTGATTAATTATATATCATTCTTTGTTTTATATATAAGTAATATATTGTTTAGTGGCAGTGAGGTTATGCTGCCGAAATTTTTTGGGTCCTACTAACTTGTTGTGGGTTTAGTGGCAGCGAGGTTATTTGTAATTGCTTGTTTTGCATTTATTTCAATTTTTCTCTGAATTGTTAATTTTCGGTGGCCAACAAAGGCCGCCCAAAAAAATCATGAAAACATTTTTGGTGGCCATTATTTTCGACGGCCAGGTGTTAGCCGCCGAAAATAAACACTTATTTTCGGCGCCTGACACGTGGCCACCGAAAATAATGACTTATTTTCAGCGGTTTTAGACCTATTTTCTCCAGTCTCTGACCGCTGAAAATGGCTGTAACTACCCTAGTGTCTGTTTGTTTTTTTCTAGATTATATAAGTTGGATTATGGTGAAAAGTTAAAAAGGTAAAATATCACTTTGTGATTAAAAATAAGCTATACCATACAAGCTTATTTATAGTCACAAGTGATATTTTACATTCCTAGTCTTACACCATAATTCAACTTATATAATCTATGAGAGAAACAAACACGTCCTAACTTTACTAGTTTCGAAAGCTGGATTACCTCAGTAACATGTGCGATAATGTTTATCAGCTTGTGAAGTTATAGGATGCAATAATGCAATTACAGGCTGCTTTGTTTAGGCTAAGTTCAGATGCTTTTTCATGTCTGCACGGCGTGTGCAAAAAAGAAAGAACCGAAGAAAACGACATGCACCAACCTAAGATATGCCCAGAATATTTACCATGACTTACTTGATGGTATTATTGATTGCCTCGGGCACCAGGAGCGAACCCAGCCTAGATAGAAGGTTGCTAAAATGGGTCTTTATATGTACAGTAAATAAGATAAAAAAATTCACTAAACCAAAAAATTTCATTGGAAAGCCTTGTCCCCACTCGTCATAACGTGGATCCGCCCCCTGTCGAGCACCAATCCTGTACATGTGCTTTTGCTTTGCTTGAGAATGCACATACATATGCTACTATGTATATGTAACAATAATGCTACATAGAGCGGGTTGAATATTAATTATCATATATACGCGCATTGTGACCTTAATTTTTTGTATATATACACTTAATTGTCTTATATACATAGATGCGTGTAGCCATACTTTGAAGATGGAGCCATACCCGTGTCACGCGCGTGTACCAGAGCCAGACAAGGCCAAGGGCATGCAAAGGAACGTACCGTCGAACCAACCCAAGCACTGCACATGGACATGGCGATCAAGAAAGAGGACAGCGAAATGACAAGGGAACCATGACGACGTAGTCGTCGACGTCGATATGCATATGATGCCATGCCGTGGAAACTCCGAGAGAGAGACTGCTTTCGCTGCGATGCGACGAGCCGTGTCCGGCCTGCGCACGTTATTGTGACGGCGCTAAACTTTGACGACGACCACCGCCGGATTTGTGCGTGCAGTGCCCCCTGATCCACATGGACACCAACGACCGGAGTGATCTGATTAAGGTGTAAAGTGGATCAAAATCAAAGACAAAAACAGCACCTTTTTGAATCGGTAACAAATGCTACCAGTTCATCATGTAAATGATGGAGAACTAATCTTACTAACGACGAACGACCCACTATCTAGTAACCGCATAATGACTTGGTAACCATGCATACAAGGTCAGCTATATGGTCGTGGCACTGTATAGTGCTATTACAAGTCATAATTATTTAGGAAATCAATTACTAGCTCAGCACACTATCCTGAAGTATATTGAATTTTACGTTTACTCCAAGTCATCAAACTATACTAAATTTTACCAAATTTATAGAAAAAACGAACAACAACAAAAAAGATACCAAAAATGCAAATTCTTGGACGCAACATATACTAAAAAGTTAGATGCATTAGGGGTCCTCAAAAGGAATATGTTATGGAGAAAGTCTCTAACGGAAGGTCTCTGTATCATCAAAATCTACTATTTTAATATGTTTTCGGGAAACATACTTTCGAACCTCTGAGTAAAGTCTTGGTCTCGAACTAATCTGTAGTATAGACCGCGAAGGAGAAAGGGAGGACGAAGCCCAATCAATATAGAAGCTATCTTGGAACAATGAGGCCTAAGAAGATACGAAGAGGAAAGAAAAAGACGTGCACGACACCTCTCTTATGTAAAAGCACATGATTATACCTCTCCGATTATGTAGAACTTGTTTGGTTATTTTTAATCCATATGGATTGAAGGGGATGGATACGGATTGGGAGTGATTTTGACTTACCAGGGATTAAAATCCCCTCAATACCTCTCAATCCATATGGATTGGGGTATAACCGCGAACAAGCCCGTATAGGGTGAGGGCCGGAGGGGTATTCTTATAATTCTGTACGAGGATGTATACTGGCTCGACACTATATTTAGATCAATAGTACCACTGCTTTAAGGGCCGGCCATTTTAATCTTGTGCATGTAGCAGCTTCTTTCAAGGGAACACCTGAAGGTATGGTGACACCGAAGCTATGCTGTGCGCATGTTCTTTGCTTGTTTTGTTATAAAAGAAGCACATTGCACAAAGGATTGAAAAACAACTTGAAATGCTAAATGGTTTACTATCTTCAGCTTATACTTCATTTGCAGTAAATCGGTTATCTTAAATTGTAATGTTTCATATTATCTTGTACGTTCTTCTCCCCCTTTAAATACATCTTCAAAAGGCAGAGAAGGACATAACTTCATAATAATGTTGCCCTACTGTGTTGCTTTTCAAAATCATGACAGGTAACATTTAGCACCCACCTCGAGTGAATTCATCAGCGACCACCATCATGCCTCCACGAAGTGACAAGGAGAGTGTTGGCGGCATCAGCTGCGCTAACAACCTCGAAGATTAAGAACATTCCGAAGCTGCCCATCAGATCGAAGCTACTAGCTGAAGGCAAGAAAAGAGGAAAGCCCTAGAGATACCAACTGAACAATATGACGTTGATGAAGAGATTGAAGGGATCGAAGCCATTCAAAGGCATATCGAAATCGAAAGGCAAAACATGCTTTGGGTTGCTCAGCTTCATCGACAGATAGATGAGGCCTTTAAAGAGCATCATTGTTGTTGGTCACTTATTCTCGAATATTGTGGATCAAGAACAAGGCAACACAATTGTTAAGAATTAAGGACCTTCGTCCTTTAATACATTATTTTCTCTCGGATATAATGATCTTCAAACGAAGGTCATGTCTTCATCATTTAATGTGTGAATGAGAATACTTAAAGATAATGAATGTAATCTATTGGATCATTCACATTTATATTTTATAATATATACATAAACATTAGCAAAATTTATATTACATTAATACATTCGGCTTGTTCGAAGGCGCTGACGTGAAAGTGATTACAATCCAACGTGAACAGTACGGTGCTACTGTTCATCTATTTATAGGCATGGGACAGCCCGAGTAAAAATACTTTTATGTCCCCAACATTTATTTACAATTATAACATAAATCATTAGGGACTAGCTAGTCTTTTTCTCTTCGGGCCAGCATCATGTTTCATCTTCATCACCGTCTTAAGCCGAAATTGTTGTCCTTCGGCTATGGCTTCAGCGTTCATTCATATTATCTTCAAGCTATATCTTCGTCTTGTACACCTTTGCCATGGGAGTAAACTTCCATCCTGAAGCCGAAGCTCCCTGTAATAATCCATATTATGCTGAAAACATATGGTTAGTCATGTTTTTGAGGACCTTCGGAAGAGGAAGGCTCCCAACAGTAGCCCCTCACAGTATTAATTTGTTTCTTTGTAACAAATTCAGACTGCGACGTGAACGAAGGCCTTCAGCCGAAGGTCCGAAAAAACACCTTCTCTTCGCTAGAGTAGCGAATCATTCTGAACTGTGGGACCCACCGAGCAGTGGAGCTGTGAGTATATATATAGATGCTAGTGTCGTGAATATTTTTCGTATCATCTAGCTGTTTGCGTTGTGATTGCTATCTTAGCCTTCTTCTCTTTGCGAGCTTGATTGACTTTTGAGCTTCGGCTTTTGTCATAACCATCATCCAAATGGCTGACGACAAGAAGATTACAGACCCCACAATGTCTGGGTTTTACAAAGCTATGGAGAAGACCAACAGAGAAAAGATCACCAATGAGATGCTAGCTAGGTTGTCTGAGGATTCTAGCGATAGTGATAGTTTTGATGTGGAGAGTGGGAATGAAGATGTCGAAGATCGGCTGTGGAGGCCAAGCCACGTTGTCTTTGGGACAAATATTTTCATGATATTTCTATAGTGAGGGTCGGAGGGGAAAGCACCGTTCCTCTTCCCGAAGCTGATGAGGTGGTGGTCTTTAAGAGCTTCATGAAAGCTGGGCTTCGCTTTCCATTACACAAGATGTTGGTTGAAGTTCTAAAGACATTTGAAATATACCTTCATCAACTTACCCCCGAAGCCTTTATCAAAGTAAGAGTTTTTATCTGGGTTATGAGTAGTTAGGAGCTAGAGCCGGATGCTAGGTGCTTCTGCAATATTCACAAGTTATCCTACCAGACGAAGGCAACCAGAAAAGAGCAATACCATAACAACTTCGACTGTTACAGCTTCATGTCCCGCTCTGAGGCAAATTATCCTGTGCCAACATTTTGGAAAAAAGTGGTCGGGATCTTGGATGAAGCAATGGTTTTACGTAACGAATGATCTGAATCAGAGGGAGGATGTGAGGGGTATCATTCAACGTCCCATATAGTCGTGTTTCGGCATTAGAAGACCATCAATCGCAATTGGGAATGAAGTGCAAGTGTGCCTAATGGCTTTCAACATTGTATGTACTTACATCGGTACCAGGGATTTAGTTCAAGAACACATCGCTTTCAAAGTATGGCCTCTTGCGAATGAATGGGAAATGCCGAAGGAAACTGCCGCTGGCTCCAGTCAGGGTGGCTTAGTTTATCTTAAGTACACCTTCCGGTACAGAAGCCAATTTGATGAGCCAAATGATGATTGGCTAGACGCTATAGAGGCAACCAGTGATGAGCTACCTAGAGCCTACTTGAAGACAGAGGACGAGGCCATGACTGTTGCCTTCGACGCTCGAGGGAAAAGGAGACTGAATAGGGTTTTTGATGTTATTGGGTTTGTTTACCCTGATTACTATTTTCCTGCCCGAAAGAAAAGAGGAAAAAGGAAAGTTGCTGCTTCAACCTCTTCTAGTGCACTGAAGCCGAAGAGGGCCAAGGTATTGACACGTAGGTCGAAGCCTATTGGAACGGCCGATGTGCCGAAGTTAATTGAAAGTGCCGAAATTGCCCCCTCAGCCATGGAAACAGCTCGTGCCATGTCAATCGAAGCCAGTATAGGCCTGGTAAAAGAGCCAGAATCAGAAAAGACAGCAGAACAACCAAAGGTGTTGAGCCCTCCAGCTGTAACAGGGCTGTCGAAGCCAATGAGTACTACAACAGCGACTCCAAGGAAGAGAAGAATGGCTAGAATCTTAGATGTTGTTTTAGAATCCATGAAAGTGCCAACTCCTACTTCTACCAAAGCATCTAGCGAAAAATTTGAAGATGCAAGAGAAGCGATTACTGCAAGCATGGCTAATGTTCTCGCCGAAGCCGGACCTTTGAAAGCTGCGCCAATAGGGCTGGTGGAAGAGAGTGTTCCTAAAATATCTACATCTCCTACTCCCAAAGCACCTCCCCATGGTGACTTGGAATACATTGTTCGACACGCTTCAGGAAAGCAATTATTGTTAGCACAAATTGCCAAAGTGCAACACTATGCCAAGGACTTGAGATACCCCTGAGGGTCCTTGGTATACGGAGGGAATGACAAAGACGACTTCCTATATTGTCTGCCTGATAGTAAGGAGGTTAATGTTTGCCGCGAGATGATGAACACCATGGGATTTTTGAAGCTTGAGCTTGGACTGTCCGCTATGACGAAGGATTAGCTTGCGGACAGCCTTGCTTACAATAGCTTGAAGGTTCACACATTTTGGCTTCGTACTTGGTACTTTTCGTTACAACGAACTATTTTTTGGTAATTCTTACTTTTATTGTTTGTTCGTTCTTCTGATTGGAAGGGTCTAATCCTCAGCAAGGCTCTGAAGGCTCAAAAAGATGCAGAGGACGAGAGCTGTCAGATAGCACATGGAAACCTCCGATCGGAGGTTATAATCTTGAGAAATGAAGCTCTTGCAAAGGACAAGATTTTGCTATCTTTGGTCGAAAGGCTGAAATCTAGTGAAGCTAAACTATCCGCTCAAGCCGAAGTGCACAAAGCTGAAGTGCAGGAGTTAGAAAAGTAAGTTGCCGAAGCAACTGAAAATTTTAATGTAGAGCTAACAAAACACGAGATATCTGATATCGAATGCGCAAGGGTACAGAAAAATGTTGAAGAGCTTCGTGAAGCTAAAGAAAAATGCTACAATGTAGCTATGGAATGTGCCAAGAATTTGAAGAACAACTTTTCCAAAGTTGGTGTATTTTCTTCAGAGTAGAAATTCATCTGCGGTGACCCCGATGGAGTTATCCAGTGGATTAACGGCGAGACCGAAGCCTTCGAAGAGATTATTAGTGACAGAGGGGATTTTTGTGCCTTTGCCAGTACCCGTGGGGTCGTGTCAATTCTGGAAAAGGTCGGCTGTGATCATGCCAAGGCTGTAGCTCAGCCAGAATTTGCCTTCTTAGCCAACGATATTAAAAACCCTTCGGCCGAAGCTACTACACTAGGTGGAAAGTTTTATTCCGAAGTATGGCTGAAGGGTGGCCGAAAAATAGCTGACAAAACTATTAGAAAAAATGAGAAAGAGTCTCATGACGCCTTAGAAGAGGCTAAAAGAGCTAAAGAAGCTACTGAACGAGACAGACTTCTAGGTATATCCTTTATAGCTTAGCTTCGTAAATTTTTGTAACTTCAGTACTAACAGATATTTGTATTTTAATGCAGCTGAGCTTTCTAACCCTCCAGGGCCATACGATCTTGAAACTGATCCATGTCTAAAGGGGGCGCTCGATATGATTAGGATTGCTAATGAGGCCGTTGACGAAGCTGTCGACAAGCTGCTGAACGAAGCTGCCGATAAAGTCTTAAAAGAAGACTGAAGTTGTGTATATTTGAGAGTTTAGGGTCCTTGTACGTAGTTTTCGTTTTTGTAAGAAACTATTATCAAATATTCGCATATGTATTAATGTAATATACTTCTTTGTGATGCATGAAACCTTCGTACGTATCGTTTTTGAGTTGCTATCTAAAAAACATCTTCCCTTCTTTTCACGCTTCATGAAGAAAGAAATTCCCCTTCTTTGCCAAGACAATACTGAATATCATGTCATAGCTGTTGTATAGTAATACTATTGACGAAGGTACCATCCCTGTATAAAAATATATCTGCCAAAGGCATGTCTTGTGTTATTGGTACATTCTTTCATGAGTTGGCAGGTATATTTGAAGGAGCAATTTTCCTTGTTCTCCAGTGCTTTTGTCGATGCAAAATGATGTATGATGCGATGCTATGCAATATGATATGATGGTATGATGCAAATGATGTTTACGCGCACATCATCAAAGAAAAATGAAGACTCTGCATTCCCTTAGGAATGACTTTGGAGTCTCTTCACATTTTACTTAGGTGGTATTTCAGCTCTGCATTCCCTTAGGAACGACTTTGGAGCTCAGCTCTGCATCCCCTTAGGAACGACTTTGGAGCTTCATCACCTTTTACTTAGGTGGTATTTTAGCTCTGCATCCCCTTAAGAACAACTTTGGAGCTTCTTCACCTTTTACTTAGGTGGTATTTTAGCTCTGCATCCCCTTAGGAACGACTTTGGAGCTTTTGTCACCCTTGTTACACTTGATGGTGTAGCCATAGATTTATTACAATATGCTAAAGGTTAAACCTTCTTATATTGTCTTCGGAGGGGAAATTTAAAGACAAAAAAGTAAAAATACATTAAACTTAGAAACTTTTTGGTCGAGCCCCTGTGTTGTTTTAGTAAATAAGTCTCGATTCAGGCACAGTGTTGTTGACTGTGCGAGCTTCGGATTCCTCTCGAGTGTCGCGCTGTTGTTGCGCTTGGAGATGCCCTTCTGGTTGGTGATTATGAACCAAGGTAGGTGCCAATGGTGGTGGTGGTGGTAACTGAGCCCATGCAGCTTGAGAATGACTTGCCGAAGCAACTGATGTCATGGTTGCTGGTTGCCCACATACTCAGGGTTATATGGCGAATATCATGAGGCAGTATGCAAGACCTGCTTTGGCTGATTCTGCCATGCTTCGACTTCAGCTATCTCCTTTTGCTTTTGGATCGTGACTTGGCACGTCCTTGTTGTGTGTCCCTTATCCTCCCCACAGAATAAACAGAACAATCTCCTGGGTTGAGTGCTAAATCTTCCTCCAAAGCTTCTTCCTCCTCTGCCCCTTAGAGCTGGTGGCCTGTAAGAGGTTTGCTGCATTTCTGAAGATTGTGAGCATTGTTGGTTTCCTTGAGTGTGGTTTGCCTTGTCATCATTTGTGTTGGGGTTGTGGATTGTTCTGACATGCCTAGGGTGAAGTCTTCCTCCGAAGCCCCTAGTCATCTCAGAATACCTATAGGCCTCCTCCCTTCTCTGCCGAAATTCATTGTCTCCTCTGATGTATTCATCCTTCTTCTGGAGGAGCTTTTCCACAGTTTGTGGTGGCTTCCTAGCAAAATACTATGTTGTCGATCCTGGTCGGAGCCCCTTGATCATAGCTTCGATGGCAATCTCATTTGGCACTGTTGGCGCCTGGGCTCTGAGTCGCAGAAATCTTCGGACATATGCCTGCAAGTATTCTTCATGGTCTTGTGTATACTGGAACAAGGCTTGGGCAGTTACTGGCTTTGTCTGGAAAGCCTAGAAGCTAGTTACCAGCATGTCCTTCAACTTTTGCCATGACGTGATCGTTCCCGAGCAAAGGGAAGAATACCACGTCTGAGCTACACCCCTGACCGCCATGATGAAGGATTTTGCCATGACAGACATGTTGCCACCATATGAGGATATGGTTGCTTCGTAACTCATGAGAAACTGCTTCGGATCCATATGCCCATCGTACATGGGAAGCTGTGGTGGCTTGTAAGATGGTGGCCATGGAGTAGCCTACAACTCTGCTGCTAGAGGAGAAGCATCATCAAAAGCGAAGTTGCCATGATGAAAGTCATCATACCATTCATCATCATTGATTAGACTTTCTTGACAAAACTCTCTCTATTGAGGCCTTCGTCCTTGATCATCTTGGGTGATGTGACGCATTTCTTCAGCAGCTTTGTAAAGCCCAAAATTTGTATAAGAAAAAAAATAAAATAAGGAAATAAAATAGTAAGGTGAGATACTCAATTGATTTGTTCTCCTCATAAATTATACATACTCTTAAAACAATCAAGAAACCCTTAAATGGAAGTATACAATACCTTCTTTCAAAATAAATAGATAATGAATATTTATTTTTGAAGTAACTTTTAATTCTTATTCCACATTCAAAGTCCTTTTCCCTATAAAGAAAGGAAGAATATGAGTGTGTCAAAATTAAAACATCTACCAAACAAATAAAACTAATTAAAGTAAATATATATCTATTGCATCATGATTGATTTTTGAGGGAGCATTATGTTTTAGTTTTGGACTTCATTTGAATCTGAATTTAGAAAGAATAGAAATCTGAAAAAGGAATAACAAAATAGGTGACATAAATGGAAAAAGGGGGAAACTCATCCGCGTCTGGGCCTAAATCTCGTTCCCTTGGCTCATTCCTCCTCCACCTGCTTGGCCCACTCAACTTTGCTCTCTTGTGTGGCCCAACTATGCGCTGTCGCGCCTACACTCGGCGCCTGGTAGGCCCCACTTGTCGGCCTCACGGAGTCTGACACACGTATGGGCGGGCCACACGTGTCAGTCTCTCGGCCGTCCACGCACGTCTGTGGCCCAGGGCCCACTCACCAGCCGGACCCGCGGCACACTCATCTTGTTGCCATCTGGGACCCACTTGGCATCTTCTTCAACTGAATGGCGGACTCCATGGGCGGGGATCTCGCGACCAAATGCATGCATCCTCCCGGTTTCTTCGCCAGCGGTTGCCCTGCCCTGTGTATAAAGCCGGGGCCATGTCTCCCTTGGCTCTAGGTGATGATGGGAGTAGCTTGCCGTAGAAAAGGGATGAAGAACTGGGTCTGCTTCATCCGCTGCCATGGGTCCACGTACTCATTGTCGTTCGGTGCGCAAGCTCTGCCCTGGGAGCCTTGCCGTGATCTTGGGGCTCGGATGTGGCGGTATTTGGCACGGTGAAGCCCTGGTGCGTGGCGGATTACTCGCCGTTGTCACACACGTTAGGACGCCCGCACCTCATCGTGGGCAGAAGGCTTGACTGAAAGAACCGAGGTATGACTAGCTTTGTTTTTCCATCCTCTTCGCATAGCTTCGTCCGATTCGGTTTTAAGGCTCTGATTTGCCGGCCGCATGTACGCCGGTGAGCTCCACCACCGCGGGGTTTCTGTACACCGTGTCCGGTTAGCTTGGGAGAGGAAGAAAGACCCCTCGCCGTCGATCCAAATTGGATGGACGAGATTATAAGTTCGTATCGTTTTGGGCGAGTAAGTTAGAACCATTGATATCTGATCGGACGATGAAGATTAGAGCGAGGGAAAACGATTCGTTAAGTCGATTATCGACCCTTGATCTCTAATCGCGCAACCACCATTCGCCCATACCCCTTCAGCTGGAGATCTTGCATAAGAGACCCTATGATTTTTAGAAATAAACTCGCCATCCCCTTTTAGTGTAGATTAATTATAGTCGGGTCCGAGAATTTTGCAAAACAACCCCTATGGAGTCTGGCTTTTATAGCTGTAGACCAAGTGAATTTAAGATTTAATAAAATGAACCAGAAAATGATTTTTGACATCAGAAACTTGTTTAATTCATCTCTTATTCATTTTAACCCCAAATTGAGTCATTCCAGTTGCATTAAATTCATAATAATATTGTTTATCATCTAGAAACCTTACTTTGTTATGAAACTTGGATTTAAAAATTATGCACTTAGTTTTTCTAAATCCAACACTTAAAATTCGGAAATCCATAACTTCTTCGTTTTAATTCCGATTTGACCCGTTCCAGTTGCGTTAGCTTCATATAAATATTTGCTACGTAGTAATAACATTAATTATACCATGTTGCATACTTTTATAGTTAAATATATATTTATCCTATGTCCATTAGATTAACTCTTCTAAATCAAATCTAACATGTCCATAATTATAATTCGATTAAAATATATCTCTAGTCGAGTTATAATTAAAACTAATGTTGAGTTAATTATTTATAGAATATTATCTCATATGGTGTATACTAATCAATTTATAATATAGTTTAATATTTAAATCACATTTATCTCCCATAAATCATAACTCCTTAACCGTAACTCCGGTTTTAGTGGTTCTCGAACCCACGATCTCATTACGACATGTAGAATATTCTTATGTAGTTTGTTCTTATGTTTGGTGTGATGTTAATTTTGCCTATACACTGTTTGTTTGTATTGCTGCGACTAGCGCGAGGTTACGAGTCACCTGAAGAGCAAGTTGGTACCTCGAATCTCAAGTCCCAGGCAAGTTGTGCCCTTGATCACTTCTTTTTCCCCAATCATGTTCTTATTAATCATAATGATCTGTATAGGATAATTTTGATGGGACCCAATAGGTTACCCTAGTTTGACTATCTTTATACCTTGTTTACCACTGAATTTTTGGGTAGTACCTGCTATTGTTGTATATGGTTTTGGGTATAGAGATACACATTGTTCATGATCATACTTTTATTATCAGTTTGTTATTTACTGTTCATGATAAGATCATTATGTTAATTGGAATATGGAGCGACCACCCGGGAAAGCAGTGCTACCATAAGTGTAATACCCAATTTGTAATTTGTGGAGGATAACCAAAAAGGAGAAATGATATTCCTTTGTATATATGTGTGTTGTCCATACTTATCATTTCATGAGAACATCACATGAAAACAAATAAATAAATAACAAAAGATACGCAAAAAAAAACAAATTATGCATCATGCTGGGATTTTCTTTTGTGTGCACATTGTGACAAAATAAAAGTAATGTGACAATAAATATATTAAATTCCCAAGGGGAAATTTAGAATATAAAAGGAATTGTAGAATTTGGAAAAGAGAAGAAAATAAGTATTATGAGGATAAAAATAAGTAAATAAAAATATATTATTCCTTCACTAGAAGTTGAATTTGTATTACTTGACTTGAGGATGAAATTCATAATCAAAATTCAAATTTAAATTCAAAGTAGATAGGAATAAAAGAAAACAGAAAATAAAACATAAAATTAAAAAGGAAGAACTGTGCGCCTCGGCTCAATTTCCCCCCTGCCGCAGCGCACTTCCCACTTTCGTCCGCGTGGCCCAGTCCATTCATGCACCCACGCGGGTGCAGTCGACTGCCATGCGGGGTCCACCTGCCAACCTCACACGTCCTCCTCTGGCGCGGAATACCTCCCACTGACGGAGTTGGCCCATAGAACATCCACCCACCCGAACCGTGTCGCGCGCCGCTGTGACTGGCATGTGGGGACCGCTCGGCAGCCGTCCACGCCGCGACCCAGCCGTCTCGCTGCGATGGTGACCCCACTTGTCATCATCGATCGAGCGCATGCATTGTATCGGTCTAGTGTAATGTGGCTCTAATCTGGAGCGTAGATCGTAGATCGGGCGGTCGTGGTGCGATCATACCCCTTCGCGCTGAGTATTTTGCATAAGAGACCTTGATTTTTTTAGAAAAGAACCCGCAGTCCCTCGTGGCTGTTTTCTGAGTCTAGGTAATTTTATCCCGGGAACCCTGAACTTCTCTGTATTAGTGCGCCCAGCCCAAGAAGTTAGGAAATCAGATAAATGGATAGAAAATGATTTTTAATGTGTAAATAATTGCTAGAATTTTGTATAAGCCATAGAAAATTCATATGAAGTCCAAATTAGTCCATTCCAGTTCCTATAATTTTGTAAGATTATTGTTTATTATCTAGTACCACTGTTTTGACATAAAAATCACATTAAAATTTACATCCTATTTAATTTTGTACAAAACACATAGAATCTTCAGAAAATCATAACTCCTTCGTTTTAACTCCGATTCGATCCATTCAAGTTGCGTTAGTCTCATAGCAACGCGTAGATCATTACTATGCAGTATATTCTTATGCTTGGTGTGATGTTAATTTTATCTATACCATGTTTGTTTGTATCACTACGACTAGCGCGAGGACACATGTCATTTGGAAGGCAAGTTGGTTCTTGGAATCTCAAGTGCCAGGCAAGTTGTGCCCTTGATCACTTACTTTTCCTAGCCATGTTCTTATTAATTTTAATGATCTGCATAGGGTAATTTTGATGGGATCCTTTAAGTTACCCCAGTTTTGGTTATCTTTATACCTTGTTCACCCCTGAAATATTTTTGGGTAGTACCTGCTATTGCTTTATGTGGATTGGGTATGGAGATACAACAATCATGATTACTCTTTTACTATCTTGCTATTATTACTGTTCATGTTAAGATCATTAAATTAATGGGAACATGGAGCGACCACCCGGGAAAACAGTGCTACCACAAGGGTTTAATGGGACGCCCTTGGCTGATTAACTAGGAAAGCTAGTGGAGGTCTTCCTTACCCGAAAGGGGCAAGGGTAGTAGGTGAGTGGTCAGTGTAGGGAGGTCCTTGGGTTGATTTTGCTGCGATGGCGGTCAGGCGAGGGATTCCTGCACTGGAGCTTCCTATAAACTGTAGCGAGATTTCTGAAGCTAGTGGAACTTTGTAAAGGCCTCGTAGTGTTACCCTGCCTCGCCTCCTCGGTAGAGGTGTATGGGATTGGCCGTCTCTTGGCAGATGGGTAACATGACTTGTGGGTAAAGATGTGCAACCTCTGCAGAGTGTAAAACTAGTATACTAGCTATGCTCACGGTCATGAGCGGCTCGGACCCTCACATGATTAATTTATGGAACTTAAATTTAATTTGACATTTGCATCGCATTTGGGATTATTTTACTATTATTGTTCTTTATTATTATTAAGGTTTGGTATTTACTTACACTTAGTAATGGCTAATAAAATTCTGACCAACTTATAAAAGCAATGCTCAGCTTCAGCCTCTATTTCATTGATCAGCCTTACACTTCATGAACTCCCACCTTTGGTGAGTTCATGCCACATTATTCCTCACGACTTGTTGAGCTATGAACATATGTGAGCTCACTCTTGCTGTCTCACACCCCCCCCCACAGGAGAAGAACAGGTGGTCGAAGAGGAGCCGCCTAACACTGAGGCATTCGACTTGATCTAGGTGGCGTTTCTCAGTGGACATTGGCGTCGATGATCCTTAGTTTGTTTTACATTTATTATTTTATTTTGTAATAAGTCTTCCACTATGTAATAAATACTCTGATGTTTTGTGACATTTATCTCTATACACTCTGTTATTATATATGTTGTCTTCTTTGGCGCATGTATGAGATGCACCCGGCTTTGTCCTTTAAAACCGGGTGTGACAGAAGTGGTATCAGAGGAAATGTTGACTATAGGACAAAACCTAGATAGAGATGGACTAAACCCTTCAATACTTACCTTACTCTGATTCATTCTATACTTACCTCATCTTGATCCGATCTCATCTTTTGCTTCTCCACTCTGATTACTCTTATTCTTTCTACTCTAAGACAAGATGGATTTCACACCTTGGAATCCTATGACTATGATCTTCTTAAGAGATAGGGAACCTAAGACGAAATAAAAACTATTTTCTTTATTTAAAAAAAATGTTGTTTGATTGTTCTGATGATCAATGCCTGATTTGCTTCTTTGATTGATTGAAACATTATAGTTGGGCATCTTAGCATGTATCACCATAAGGTAATGTATTAGATTTAGTGGATAACACACTAATCTGCTTAGCTAATAAATCCCCCACAGTAACATTTCTCGTAATTACTCGCCTTGTTTACAATTCTTCCTTTCTTACCCTATATTCCTAACCCAGATGTGCTACCCCTATACTGTTAGAAGAGAGCACTATAGACGTGATCCTTGGTATGTCATGGTTAAGAAAGGCAAAGACAGTATATACACCGTGCTAAGGGAACCATAGAACTCACCAGTTCCAAAGGACAAAGATTTGAAGTTGAAGTTGTAGTAACTACCACCATCAGACTAGCGACATTCTTAGTAGATAAGAAGTTGGTGGGTGACAACATCCGTGCAGTTAGGGATCTTCCGGATGTCTTTCCAGAGGAGTTATTAGGGATGCCACCAGATATGGAAGTTGAGTTGGTCATTGATCTCTTACCTGGGACTGCTCCTATGTCTAAACGGTCATACAAGATGTCCGTAGAAGTACTAAAGGAACTTAAGAAGCAATAACGGAATTACAAGAGGATGGATACATTCGTCTGAATTCTGCACCTTGTGGAGCGCTTGTTCTATATGTACAGAAGAAAGATGGATCGTAAGGGATGTGCGTGGATTATAGGTCCCTTAACGATGTCACTGAGAAGAACAAGTGTCCATTACCCCGCATTGAGGATTTCTTCGATTAGATGAGAGGTGCAAGGGTATTCTCGAAGATTGATCTCTGATCGGGTTACCATCAAATGAAGATTAGGCCATCAGATATTCCTAAGACGGCTTTCTCAACCCGATATGGATTATATGAGTTCACAGTTATGTCATTTGGATTAACCAATGCACCAGCTTATTTCATGAATTTGATGAACAAGGTGTTTATGGAGTATTTGGACAGATTCGTCGTGGTGTTCATCGACGATATTCTTATCTATTCTAAGAATGAAAGTGATCATGAACAACATCTAAGGTTGGTGCTACAGAAGCTGCGAGATAATCAACTCTATGCTAAGTTCAGCAAGTGTGAGTTTTGGATTGACAAGGTGCCATTCCTTGGTCATATTATCTCTAATGGAGGAATAGCAGTGGATCCTGCTAAAGTGAAGGAGATAATGGAGTGGAGAGTGCCCACTACAGTTACTGAGATTCGGAGTTTCTTGGGACTCGCAGGATATTATCGGAGATTCATTGAAGGGTTCTCTAAAATTGCCAAGCCTATGACATCGCTTTTGGAGAAAGGAAGAGAATTCAAGTGGGATGAGAAATGCCAAGAGAGCTTTGATCAATTGAAGGAGAGATTGATATCACCACCAGTATTGATTATGCCAGATCTGCAGAAGGGATTTGACATTTACTGTGATGCATGTGGCCAAGGATTGGGATTTGTGCTCATGCAAGAAGGGCATGTGATCGCCTATGCATCTCGTTAGTTGCGGAAACATGAATTGAACTACCCCACTCATGACTTGGAGCTGGCTGTCGTTGTGCATGCACTTAAGATTTGGAGACACTACGTTATGGGAACTAAGTGTCAAGTATACACGGATCATAAGAGTTTGAAGTATATATTCACTCAGAAGGATCTCAACCTTAGGCAATGTTGTTGGTTGAAGCTTATTAAAGATTATGATGTGGAGATTCACTATCACCCGAGCAAGGAAAAAAATTTGGTTGCAGATGCCTTGAGTCGAAAGGAGCACATTCATTCAGCTATCGTTGCCTAGCTACCTGATGAGATTGTTGAGGATTTCAGGAGACTTAACCTAGGGATAGTTGCTCACACTGAAGGAGTTATTATTGATGTGGGACCTACTTTGGAGCAAGAAATTCGCAAAGGTCAAATTGGTGATGCCAAAATACAAGAGATTAAAGATCTTATTACGGAAGGTCGAGGTCCGGAATTCACGGAAGATGAGCAAGGCACCATGTGGTTCAAGGACAGGATATGTGTTCCTGATATTGAAAGCCTTCGTGAGACTATTTTAAAAGAGGCCCATGATTCGGAATATTCTATTCATCCTGGTAGTACCAAGATGTATCAGGATTTGAAGCGGAAGTATTAGTGGTATGGACTGAAGAGAGATGTGGCTATACATGTGGCTATGTGTGACGTGTGTCAAAGAGTTAAGGCTGAACACCAGAGGCCAGCTGGACTACTGCATCCACTAAAGATACCCGAGTGGAAGTGGGAAGAGATTGGTATGGACTTCATGACTGGATTGCCTCGCACCCAGAAAGGATATGATGCTATATGGATGATTGTTGGATAGATTGACTAAAGTAGCTCACTTTATTCCTGTCAAGACTACTTATGAAGGTTCTCAGCTACCAGAGTTATATATGGCTCGGATTGTGTCTCTACACGGTGTACCAAAGAAGATCATTTTGGATAGAGGATCACAATTTACCCCCAAATTTTGGAAAAGTTTTCATGAGAAAATGGATACGAAGTAGAATTTTAGTTCGGCCTACCTCAGACTGATGGACAGACTGAAAGGACTAATCAAGTATTGGAAGACATGTTGAGAGCTTGTGCCCTTCAGCATGGTATTAGTTGGGACAAGAGTCTACCTTATGCTGAGTTCTCATATAATAATAGTTAACAGGCCAGTCTGAAGATGTCTCCGTTCGAGACTCTGTATGATAGGAAATGCAGAACTCCTCTATTTTTGTACCAGACTAGAGGAAGCCAGTTCTTTGGACCTGAACTTATTCAAGAGGCAGAAGAACAAGTCTGTATAATTCGAGAGAATTTGAGGGTAGCTCAAACTAGGCAAAAGAGCTACGCAGATAATAGAAGAAGACCACTGGAATTTGAGGAAAGAAATCATGTGTACCTCAAGGTATCACCACTTTGTGGAATGAGGAGATTTAAAGTTAAGATCAAATTGTTCCCTCGCTATATTGGACCATTCAGAGTTTTTAGGCGAGTTGGAGAGATGGCCTATCAACTCGAGTTACCTAATAATCTATCTGATGTACATAATGTATTCCATGTATCTCAGCTGAAGAAATGTCTTAGAGTACCTAAGGAACAATTACCAATGGAGGACCTTAGTGTTCAAGAGGATTTGACTTACACGGAGTATCCTATCAGGATTCTTGATACATTGACCCGGGTTACGAGGAATAAGGTGATAAAGATGTGCAAAGTGCAGTGGAGTCACCATGGAGAAGTTGAAGCAACGTGGAAAAGAGAAGAAGAGCCTCGCATAGATTTTCCCCATCTTTTCCCTTGTTCCTCCTAAATCTCGAGGACGAGATTCTTTTTAAGGGGGGTAGGATTTGTAATACCCAATTTATAATTTGTGGAGGATAACCAAAAAGGAGAAATGATATTCCTTTGTATACATGTGTGTTGTCCATACTTATCATTTCATGAGAACATCACATGAAAACAAATAAATAAATAACAAAAGATACGCAAAAAAACAAATTATGCATCATGCTGGGATTTTCTTTTGTGTGCACATTGTGACAAAATAAAAGTAATGTGACAATAGATATATTAAATTCCCAAGGTGAAATTTAGAATATAAAAGGAATTGTAGAATTTAGAAAAGAGAAGAAAATAAGTATTATGAGGATAAAAATAAGTAAATAAAAATATATTATTCCTTCACTAGAAGTTGAATTTGTATTACTTGACTTGAGGGTGAAATTCATATTCAAAATTCAAATTTAAATTCAAAGTAGATAGGAATAAAAGAAAACAGAAAATAAAACATAAAAATAAAAAGGAAGAACTGTGCGCCTGGGCTCAATTTCCCCCCTGCCGCAGCCCACTTCCCACTTTCGTCCGCGTGGCCCAGTCCATTCACGCACCCACGCGGGTGCAGTCGACTGCCATGCGGGGTCCACCTGCCAACCTCACACGTCCTCCTCTGGCGCGGAATACCTTCCACTGATGGAGTTGGCCCACAGAACATCCACCCACCCGAACCGTGTCGCGCGCCGCTGTGACTGGCATGTGGGGACCGCTCGGCAGCCGTCCACGCCGCGACCCAGCCGTCTCGCTGCGCTCGTGACCCCACCTGTCATCATCGATCGAGCGCATGCATTGTATCGGTCCAGTGTAATGTGGCTCTAATCTGGAGCGTAGATCGTAGATCGGGCGGTCGTGGTGCGATCATACCCCTTCGCGCTGAGTATTTTGCATAAGAGACCTTGATTTTTTTAGAAAAGAACCCGCAGTCCCTCGTGGCTGTTTTCTAAGTCTAGGTAATTTTATCCCGGGAACCCTGAACTTCTCTGTATTAGTGCGCCCAGCCCAGGAAGTTAGGAAATCAGATAAATGGATAGAAAATGATTTTTAATGTGTAAATAATTGCTAGAATTTTGTATAAGCCATAGAAAATTCATATGAAGTCCAAATTAGTCCATTCCACTTCCTATAATTTTGTAAGATTATTGTTTATTATCTAGTACCACTGTTTTGACATAAAAATTACATTAAAATTTACATCCTATTTAATTTTGTACAAAACACATAGAATCTTCAGAAAATCATAACTCCTTCGTTTTAACTCCGATTCGATCCGTTCAAGTTGCGTTAGTCTCGTAGCAACGCGTAGATCATTATTATGCAGTATATTCTTATGCTTGGTGTGATGTTAATTTTATCTATACCATGTTTGTTTGCATCGCTACGACTAGCGTGAGGACACATGTCATTTGGAAGGCATGTTGGTTCTTGGAATCTCAAGTGTCCGGCAAGTTGTGCCCTTGATCACTTACTTTTCCCAGCCATGTTCTTATTAGTTTTAATGATCTGCATAGGGTAATTTTGATGGGATCCTTTAAGTTACCCCAGTTTTGGTTATCTTTATACCTTGTTCACCCCTGAAATATTTTTGGGTAGTACCTGCTATTGCTTTATGTGGATTGGGTATGCAGATACAACAATCATGATTACTCTTTTACTATCTTGCTATTATTACTGTTCATGTTAAGATCATTAAATTAATGGGAACATGGAGCGACCACCCGGGAAAACAGTGCTACCACAAGGGTTTAATGGGACGCCCTTGGCTGATTAACTAGGAAAGCTAGTGGAGGTCTTCCTTACCCGAAAGGGGCAAGGGCAGTAGGGGAGTGGTCAGTGTAGGGAGGTCCTTGGGTTAATTTTGCTGCGATGGCGGTCAGGCGAGGGATTCCTGCACTGGAGCTTCCTATAAACTGTAGCGGGATTTCTGAAGCTAGTGGAACTTTGTAAAGGCCTCGTAGTGTTACCCTGCCTCGCCTCCTCAGTAGAGGTGTATGGGATTGGCCGTCTCTTGGCAGATGGGTAACATGACTTGTGGGTAAAGATGTGCAACCTCTGCAGAGTGTAAAACTATTATACTAGCCGTGCTCACGGTCATGAGCGGCTCGGACCCTCACATGATTAATTTATGGAACTTAAATTTAATTTGACATTTGCATCGCATTTGGGATTATTTTACTATTACTGTTCTTTATTATTATTAAGGTTTGGTATTTACTTACACTTAGTAATGGCTAATAAAATTCTGACCAACTTATAAAAGCAATGCTCAGCTTCAGCCTCTATTTCATTGATCAGCCTTACACTTCATGAACTCCCACCTTTGGTGAGTTCATGCCACATTATTCCCCACGACTTGTTGAGCTATGAACGTATGTGATCTCACTCTTGCTGTCTCACACCCCCCCCCCCCACAGGAGAAGAACAGGTGGTCGAAGAGGAGCCGCCTAACACTGAGGCATTCGACTTGATCTAGGTGGCGTTTCTCAGTGGACATTGGCGCCGACGATCCTTAGTTTGTTTTACATTTATTCTTTTATTTTGTAATAAGTCTTCCGCTATGTAATAAATACTCTGATGTTTTGTGACATTTATCTCTATACACTATGTTATTATATATGTTGTCTTCTTTGGCGCATGTATGAGATGCACCCGGCTTTGTCCTTTAAAACCGGGTGTGACAATAAGGGTGGAATGGGACGCCCTTGGCTGACTAATTAGGAAAGCTAGTGGAGGACTACCTTACCCGAAAGGGGAAAGGGCAGTAGGGGAGTGGTCAGTATGGGGAGGCCCTTGGGTTGATTTTGCTGCGATGACGGTCAGGCGAGGAGTCCCTGCATTGGAGCTTCCTAGAAACTGTAGTGGGTTTTCTGAAGCTAGTGGAACTTTGTAAAGGCCTCGTAGTGTTACTCTGCCTCACCTCCTCGGTAGAGGTGTATGGGAGTGGTCTTCTCTTGGCAGATGGGTAACATGACTTGTGGGTAAAGATGTGCAACCTCTGTAGAGTGTAAAACTGGTATATCAGTCGTGCTCATGGTCATGAGCAGCTCGAATCCTCACATTATTAATTTATAGAACTAAATTCAATTTGTCATATGCATTGCATCGCAGGTGTTGCTATCACTTTTGTTCTACTACTTAATTGGGTTGGTATTTACTTATACTTAGTAATTGCTAATAAAATTTTGACCAACTTTAAAAGTAATGCTCAGCTCTAACCATCCTCTTTGGTAAGCCTTACACTTCACGTGAGCTCCCACCTTTGGCGAGTTCATGCACATTATTCCCCACAATTTCTTGAGCAAGAACGTATGTGAGCTCACTCTTGCTGTCTCACCCCCCACACAGGTCAAGAACAGGTACCGTAGGTTGAGGCACATGGAGGATGCTGTGACGAGTTCGTGAGATGTCTAGGCTGTCGTCTCCCATTCAACTTTAGGTTGCTAGATCGTTGTCTCCTTACGATGTAATTATTTATTTATTTTGTACAGAACTACTATTATATAGTAAAGATGTGACATTCATTTCTGTACAACTATTCATCATATGTGTGAGACTTGGTCCCAGCACACCTGGTGTTTATTTCGCGCCCAGGTTTTGGACCCGTGAAACCCGGATGTGACAGAAGTGGTATCAGAGCAGATGTTGACTGTAGGACAAAACCTAGATAGAATTGGATAACCCTTACATACTTACCTTTGCTACTCTAGTTCTTCTAAAACTTTCCTTAATCTTTTCTCAAACACTGTTGCTTTACTCTGATTATTCTTATCTTTTCTTCTCTAAAGACAAAAGTGGATTTCACACTTTGAAATCATGTGCCTAAAGTGACCTTTAGGAATAGGAGACCTACTCTTAGGAACAAAAACAAAACTATTTTTTATATAGGTATCTATGTACTTTAATGTTTGTTCTTCTAATACTTGTCTGATTTTTGGATCTTTGATTGAGTGTGATGAATTGTGGAGTAATGTCCACAATTACATCTGCATATACATATAGGAAAAAAATTATAAGATAAACTAGACCAATTAAGAATACCTCCTGGAATATATCAAGCCTAATAGATCCATCTTATCTTAAAAGACTCTCTCTTATCTTAATAGATCCATCTTATCTTAAAAGATTCTCTCTTATCTTAATAGATTCATCTTATCTTGAAAGATTCGTCTTATCCTAACAACTTTACTTATCTCATCCTAAAGTAACAACCATGATCTAATACAAATTAATGAGATCTTATCTAGTCAATCTAGTCATAACAATCTAACCTAGATCTGATCTAATGTGACAGATTAATCTAACCTAACAAAGGCTAACCTCAAGTTGAGCTAATCTAATGTAAGTTGCTTAATAGGAAAGTTAATACTAATAAAATAAATGAGACTCTACTCCTATAAAATATGCTTTTAACTTAATTCACTCTACACTAAATTAAGAAAAACAGACCAACTCGGCCTATGCAACTACCTTACCCATCAGATAGTTGCATAACCCTCTGTTTTAACCTA
Organism: Zea luxurians; assembly: GCA_029449295.1. NCBI lineage: Eukaryota > Viridiplantae > Streptophyta > Magnoliopsida > Poales > Poaceae > Zea > Zea luxurians. The sequence goes on from JAOPSE010000002.1 coordinate 4,017,757, forward strand.
ACAACAAAATAGAGATTCTGATCTACCTACACCATATAATCCATCCTAACATATCCTAATAATATATATCCTACCCTGGTAGATCTATCTAACTTAAACTAGTCTAATCTAGTTATATCCAATCTAATATAGACCCTACCTAATCTAATATGATCCAATCTAAAGGGTGTTACTTAAACAAGTCAGTTAATACTGCGTAACATAGATTAGATCATAATCCTATAAATGAGTTTTTAGACCTAAATTGGTGTCTTAAACCAACTCGTCCGTGAAACCACGACCTAGCCTATGTTATATGTTGGTTCCAACCCATTCTATCTCAAAAGCAAAGTAACACTCTGTTTAATCTACCTACCCCATGTAACCGCAAATTGTTATCCCAACTCAAATAATGGCATACAACACCACAACCGATGGTCCCTAAATAGAAGGATAACCTCGACAATGAACGATATGAGTAGAAGCCGATCTTCAGATGAATCAAGATCCACCACTTGGAATAAAAGTCTCCCTTACCTAACCCCAAATCTTCTATACACTCACCTAAATATCTAAAATCTGATGTACCCTTGTTGTCTATGCCACACCTGCTAATGCATGGAAGTTTTAGGTGTATAAAAAATACTACTTGGAAGTTCCACTTAGAAAAAAAAGATACTAGAATTTCATAAAGATAAAGTCATCTTGATATGCTTAACTAAATGATATTCTTAAATAGGATTATAGAATCTAATGTGATCTAATCTAGTATGATCTAATCTAATGTAGTCTACTTAAACAGCATTAGTGATACTGGTAGAAGAAAGTAGACCTATCTAACCTAATATGATCTCATCTAGAGTGAGTTACTTAATGCTGGAACAAAGGATAAGGCCATACTCCTAATTCACTTAAGCCTAAATTAGTGACTTAGATCAACTCGGCCAAACTCGGCCCATATACCAACGACCTACACATTCTTGATAAATTGCCTAATCTATCTATAAAAAGAGAGAGATTCTATTCTGCCAGCCTGACCTACATGTTTCCAATGATATACATCATTTTATCAAGTCCAACCTAACACAAAGCCACCCAACTAGAATTTGACATAACACACTCAACTTATACTAATCTAGATCTTACCCAATCTAGTGTGAGTTACTTAACAAGTTAACACTAGTGAAATATAACTGGATTCTACTCTTATAAACCTTGTTCTCCCCTCATGCACTTTAAACCTAACTAGTGCCTTAGACCAACTTAGCCACGTGCATGAGATCTAACCCAACCAGTAGAGTCATGATGGATTGCATGATCTGTCTATCCCGGCCTAACATCAAACAAGATTTGACCCTACATCATGTAGTCTATCTCACCCATAACTATCTCAACCCTATTCCCCAACCCCGATGATATACACTAACCTCGAATCAATGAGACCAAGACCGTAGAAGAAAAGGTCAACATCAACAAGAGAGGATATAACAGTCAAAGCGAATCTCGAGGTGAATTCAGATTTAAACATTTCGGATGAAGTCTTTTCTTTGCCATAATCTTTCTTACTTCAACCTGTCCAGCTTATATTCTTCATAATAAGTAGTTGGATACCTATGCTCTCTTAATCACCCACTATGGACTATAAAAAATGAGACTCTAGATTTTTGAACCAATTATAGACTAAAAGCTGAACTTACAAACCAATCCTTTTGGATCCCTTTTCTTACAAATCTCAAGGACGAGATTTCTGTTTAAAGGGGGTAGGATTTGTAAAGCCCAAATTTGTATAAGAAAAAATAAAATAAGGAAATAAAATAGTAAGGTGAGATACCCATTGATTTGTTCTCCTCATAAATTATACATACTCTTAAAACAATCAAGAAACCCTTAAATGGAAGTATACAATACCTTCTTTCAAAATAAATAGATAATGAATATTTTATTTTTGAAGTAACTTTTAATTCTTATCCCACATTCAAAATGCTTTTCCCAATAAAGAAAGGAACAATATGAGTGTGTCATAATTAAAACATTTACCAAGCAAATAAAACTAATTAAAATAAATATATATCTATTGCATCATGATTGATTTTTGAGGGAGCATTATGTTTTAGTTTTGGACATTATTTGAATCTGAATTTTAAAAGAATTAGAAATCTGAAAACGGAATAACAAAATAGGTGACATAAATGGAAGGGGGGAACTCATCCGCGTCTAGGCCTGAATCTCGTTCCCTTGGCCCCTTCCTCCTCATCCCGCCTTGGCCCCCTCAACTGTGCTCTCCTGTGTGGCCCCAACTATGCGCTCTCACGCCTAACACTCGACGCCTGGTGGGCCCCACTTGTCGGCCTCACGGAGTCTCACACACGTCACACATATGGGTGGGCCGCACCTGTCAGTCTCTCGGCTGTCCACGCACGTCTGTGGCCCAGTGGCCCACTCACCAGCCGGACCGCGGTGCACTCATCTTGCTGCCATAAGGGACCCACTTGGCATCTTCTTCAACCGAATGGCAGACTCCATGGGCGGGGATGTCGCGACCGAATGCATGCATCTTCACGGATTCTTCGCCAGCGGTTGCCCTGCCCTGTGTATAAAGCTAGGGTTGTGTCTCCCTTGGCTCTGGGTGCTGATGGGAGTAGCTTGCCGTAGAAATGGGATGAAGAACTAGGTCTGCTTCGTCCGCCGCCATGGGTCTGCGTACTCATTGCCGTTGGTGCGCAAGCTTGGCCCTGGGAGCTTTGCTGTGATCTTAGGGGCTCGGATGTGGCGGTATTTGGCCCGGTGAAGCCCTGGTGCATGGCGAATTGCTCGCCATCGTCACGCACGTAAGGACGCCCGCACCTCACGTGGGCAGAAGGCATGACTGAAAGAACAGAGGTAATGAACCGCTGACTAGCTCTGTTTTTCATCCTCTTCGCGTAGCTTCGTCCGATTCGTTTTAAGGCTCTGATTTGCCGGTCGCATGTACGCCCATGAGCTCCACCACCACGGGGTTTCTGTATGC
>JAOPSE010000002.1:5031173-5178106 GCA_029449295.1 Zea luxurians
TGTTGTGGCGTGTAGGGAGAAGAGACTCATGCTTGATGCCTTCCTCCTCAAGAAAGCCTTCAATTTGTGAATTCTTGAACTCCATTCCGTTCTCAGCTTCTTATTTTCTTGATCTCAAGCCGAACTCATTTGAGCCATCTCAAGAAATCCCTTTAAAGTTTCTTGGTTTGAGATTTTTCCTGCAAAAAGAATACCCAAGTGAAGCGAGAATAATCATCCACAATAACTAGACAGTACTTACTCCCGCCGATGCTTATGTAAGCTATCGGGCCGAATAGATCCATGTGGAGTAGCTCCAATGGCCTGTCAGTCGTCATGATGTTCTTGTGTGATGATGAACACCAATTTGCTTCCCGGCTTGGCATGCGCTACAAATCCTGTCTTTCTCAAAATGAACATTGGTTAGTCCCAAATGTGCTCTCCCTTTAGAAGCTTGTGAAGATTCTTCATTCCAACGTGGGCTAGTCGGCGATGCCAGAGCCAACCCATGTTAGTCTTAGCAATTAAGCAAGTGTCGAGTTCAGCTTTATTAAAATCAACTAAGTATATCTGACCCTCTAACACTCCCTTAAATGCTACTGAATCATCACTTCTTCTAAAGACAGTAAACACCTATATCCGTAAATAGACAGTTGTAACCCATTTTACATAATTGAGAAACGGAAAGCAAATTGTAATCTAAAGAGTCTACAAGAAAAACATTGGAAATAGAATGGTTAGGAGATATAACAATTTTACCAAATTCTTTGACCAAACCTTGATTTCCATCCCCGAATGTGATAGCTCTTTGGGGGTCTTGGTTTTTCTCATAGGAGGAGAACATCCTTTTCTCCCCAGTCATGTGGTTTGTGCATCCGCTATCAATAATCCAACTTGAGCCCCCGGATGCATAAACCTACAAACAATTTTAGGCCTTGTTCTTAGGTACCCAAACGGTCTTGGGTCCTTTCACATTAGAAACAAGCACCTTGGGTACCCAAACACAAGTCTTTGACCCCTTGTATTTGCCCCCAACATATTTGGCAACTACTTTGCCTGATTTGTTAGTTAAAACATATGATACATCAAAAGTCTTAAATGAAACATTAGGTTCATTTGATGCAACAGGAGTTTTCTTCTTAGCCATTTTAACATGTGTAGAACGCCTAGAGCTAGAAGCCTCATTCTTATAAATAAAAGCATGGTGAGTAGAATGAATCTTCTTTGCATGAATTCTCCTAATCTTATCCTTAGGATAACCAACAGGATACAAAATATAGCCCTCGTTATCCTGAGGCATGGGAGCCTTGCCCTTAACAAAATTAGACAATCTTTTAGGAGGGGCATTAAGCTTGACATTGTCTCCCTGTTGGAAGCCAATGCCATCCTTAATGCCAGGGCGTCTCCCACTATAAAGCATACTACGAGCAAATTTAAAATTTCATTCTCTAATTCATGCTCGGCAATTTTAGCATCTAATTTTTCTATATGATCATTTTGTTGTTTGATTATTGCAATGTGATCATGAATAGCATCAATATTAACATCTCTACATCTAGTGCAAATAGAGACATGACTGACGGTAGATGTAGAGGGTTTGCAAACTTTTAATTCATCAATCTTAGCATGTAACATGACATTTTCATTTCTAAGATTGGAAACAATATCATTGCAAACATTTAAATTTTTAGCCTTAATAACCAATTCTTCATTTTCTATCTTAAGGCTAGTAAGAGATTCATTTAACATGTCAATCTTAGCAACTAAACTAGCATTATCATTTCTAAGATTAACAATTGAATCATCACAAACATTTGATTTCACAACCTTAGCAATTAATTTGGCATTTTCATTTCTAAGGCTAGAAATAGTGTCATTGCAGGTGCTTAGCTCACTAGTTAATTTTTCATATTTTTCTACCTCTAGAGCGTAGGCATTTTTAACCTTAACATGCTTTTTGTTTTCCTTAATAAGGAAGTCCTCTTGGCTATCCAAGAGTTCATCCTTCTCATGAATAACACTAATCAATTCATTCAATTTCTCTTTTTGTTGCATGTTAAGATTGGCAAAAAGAGTAAGAAAGTTATCCTCATCATCACTAGAATTATCCTCATCACTAGAAGTTGCATACTTAGTGGAGGATCTTGATTTTACCTTCTTCTTCTTGACGTCCTTTGCCATGAGGCACTTGTGGCCGACGTTGGGGAAGAGAAGGCCTTTGGAGGCGGCGATGTTTGCGGTGTCCTCGTTGGAGGAGGAGTCGGTTGAGCTCTCGTCGGAGTCCCACTCGCGGCAAACATGGGCATCACCGCCCTTCTTCTTGTAGTATCTCTTCTTTTCTCTTCTCTTTCCCTTATTGTCGTCGCCCCTGTCACTATCACTAGATAATGGACAATTAGCAATGAAATGATTGGGCTTACCACACTTGTAGCAAACTTTCTTGGAGCGGGGCTTGTAGTCCTTCCCCCTCCTTTGCTTGAGGATTTGGCGGAAGCTCTTGATGATGAGCACCATCTCATCATTGTCGAGCTTGGAGGCGTCGATGGGGACCCTACTTGGTGTAGAGTCTTCTTTCTTCTCCTCCGTCGCTTTGAAGGCGACGAGTTGCACCAATTTGATGTGTATAGGTTCTTTACTAACAAATCTACTTGTGAAGAGTTTAGTAGGATTATGATTCAAAAATTCAACACTTCAACTCCCAACACTTATACTAAACTCAGCAGCAAGTCTCTTCACAAGTACATAATCCTACTTGATGATTTTCTTGAGCCTTTGATCATCAATTCAAAGCTCACAAATTTCCCTATAACTTCCTCGGGAGACATTAGCTTGTATCTAGGATCACCACGAATTAATTGAACTTGAGTGGGATTAAGAAATACAAGTGATCTTAGAATAACCTTGACCATCTCATGGTCATCCCATTTGGTGCTACCGAGGTTGCGCACTTGGTTCACCAAGGTTTTGAGCCAGTTGTACATGGCTTGTGGCTCCTCCCCTTGGTGAAGCATGAAGCGACCGAGCTCCCCCTCGATCGTCTCTCGCTTGGTGATCTTGGTCACCTCGTCTCCTTCGTGCGCGGTTTTGAGCACGTCCCAAATCTCCTTTGCACTCTTCAACCCTTGCACCTTATTATACTCCTCTCGACTTAGAGAGGCGAGGAGTATAGTAGTGGCTTGGGAGTTGAAGTGTTGGATTTGTTTGACCTCCTCCGAATCGTAATCCTTGTCCCCCTTCTTTGGTACCTGCGCTCCATACTCAACAATATCTCATATGCTTTTGTGGAGTGAGGTTAGGTGATGCCTCATTTTATCACTCCACATAGAATAATCTTCACCTTCAAACATAGGTGGTTTGCCTAATGAAACGGAGAGTAATGGAGTGCGTTTTGAAATACGAGGGTAGAAAAGGGGCATCTTACTATACTTCTTGCGCTCATGTTGCTTAGAAGTGGCGGATGCCGATTTCGAGCCAGAGGTGGAGGGTGACGAAGAGTCGGTCTTGTAGTAGACCACCTTCTTCATCTTCTTCTTGTCACCCTTCCATTGGGACTTGATGGAGGAAGAGGATTCCTCCTTGTGCTTGTGGGCGGACTCCCTCGAGTGTGTTCTCCTCGAGCTTGCGGACTTATCGCCACCGGTCCCAATCTCCCTCATAGTGGATGCTCCCGACATCACTTCGAGCGGTTAGACTCTAATGAAGTACTGACTCTGATACCAATTGAAAGTCGCCTAGAGGGGGGGTGAATAGGCAAATCTGAAATTTATAAAGTTTAAGCACAACTACAAGCCGGTGTTAGCGTTAGAAATATAATCGAGTCCGAAAGAGAGGGTGAAAACAAATCACAAGCGAATAAGAGTGGATGACACAGTGATTTGTTTTACCGAGGTTCGGTTCTTGCAAACCTACTCCCCGTTGAGGTGGTCACAAAGACCGGGTCTCTTTCAACCCTTTCCCTCTCTCAAACGGTCACCTAGATCGAGTGAGCTTCTCTTCTCAATCAATTGGGACACTAAGTCCCCACAAGGACCACCACACAATTGGTGTCTCTTGCCTTGATTACAATTGAGTTGGGAACAAGAAAGAAGGAAGAAGAAAAGCAATCCAAGCGCAAGAACTCAAATGAACACAATTGTCTCTCTCACTAGTCACTATTTGATTGGAATGATCTTTGGACTTGGGAGAGGATTTGATCTCTTGTTTGTGTCTTTGAATGAAGTTTAGAGCTCTTGTATGAGGTTTGAAGGCTGAAAACTTGGATGCATTGAAGTGTGGTGGTTGGGGGGTATTTATAGCCCCAACCACCAAAAGAACCGTTGGTGAGGGCTTCTGTCGTATGGCGCACCGGACAGTCCGGTGCGCCACCAGACACTGTCCGGTGTGCCAGCCACGTCAGCAAGCCGTTGGGTTCCGACCGTTGGAGCTTTTGATAACTGGGTCACCGGACAGTCCGGTGGTACACCGGACAGTCACTATTCACTATCCGGTGCGCCTTCTGGTGATGCTCTGACTTCTGCGCGCAGGCGCGCACTGTTCACTTTTACTGTTCCGTTGCAGACGACCGTTGGCGCTGTGTAGCCGTTACTCCGCTGCTACACCGGACAGTCCGGTGAATTATAGCGGAGCGGCTCCCAGAATTCCCAAAGGTGGCAAGTTTGGAGTTGGGTTCCCTGGTGCATCGGACACTGTCCGGTGGTGCACTGGACACTGTCCAGTGGCACACCGGACAGTCCGGTGCGCCAGACCAGGGCTGCCTTTGGTTTAACTTTGCTCCTTTGTTTTGAACCCTTTCTTTTATCTTTGTATTGTTTTGTTGTGAACCTTTGGCACCTGTAGAACTCATAATCTAGAGCAAACTAGTTAGTCCAATTAATTTGTGTTGGGCAATTCAACCACCAAAATTCATATAGGAAAAGGTGTAAGCCTATTTCCCTTTCACTTTCCCTAGGTGATAATGTACCTCCAGGTCATAGTCCTTGATCAGCTCTAGCCATCTTCTCTGCCTCATGTTGAGCTCAGCCTGAGTAAAGATATACTTAAGGCTCTTATGATCAGTGAAGATGTTGCAGTGGGTTCCTATCAAATAGTGCCTCCACATTTTTAATGCATGAACCACGGCTGCTAACTCCAAGTCATGAGTGGGATAATTTTGCTCATGAGGCCTGAGTGCTCTTGAGGCGTAAGCAATGACTCGGTTGTCTTGCATCAAGACACAACCTAGTCCAGTGCCAGAGGCATCACAATACACATCAAATGGCTTGCTGCTGTCGGGTTGCGCTAACACCGGTGCTGTGGTCAGATGTTGCCTCAATGCATGAAAGGCATCTTCGCACTTCTGACCCCAAACAAACTTGGCTTCTTTCTTCAACAGCTCAGTTATGGGCTTCGCAATTCGAGAGAAATCCGGAATGAATCTTCGGTAATAACCAGCTAATCCTAGAAAACTCTGAATCTGACGGACAGTCGTTGGCGGCTTCCACTTCATCACCTCTTGCACCTTATTAGGATCAACAGCTATACCTACCTGAGAGATAGTGTGACCCAAGAATTTGATCTCCTTTAGCCAAAAGTCACATTTTGACAATTTGGCATAAAGATGGTGCTCTCGTAGATGTTGAAGCACTACATGCAAATGCCCGACATGCTCTTCTTCGTTCTTCGAGTACACCAAGATATCATCGATGAAAACCACTACGAATTTGTCCAATTCAGGCATGAAAACAGAATTCATCAGATACATGAAATATGCTGGTGCATTAGTCAGCCCAAAAGACATCACCAAGAATTCATATAGCCCATATCTAGTTGAGAAAGCAGTCTTCGGAATATCGCTTGCTCGTATCTTGATTTGATGGTAGCCGGGGCGAAGGTCTATCTTGGAAAACACTTTGGCTTCGACCAACTGATCGAAAAGAACATCAATACAAGGCAAAGGATACTTGTTCTTGATAGTCACCGCATTAAGTGGGCGGTAATCTATACACATCCTCAAGCTTTCATCTTTCTTCTTTACAAACAAGGCTGGACATCCCCATGGCGAAGTACTTGGGCGAATAAAACCTTTGTCCAGCAATTCTTGCAATTGCTTCTTCAATTCTGCCAACTCAGCGGGTGGCATCCGGTAAGGCCTCTTGGAAATAGGTGCCATTCCCGGTTGCAACTCGATGGCGAATTCAATATCTCGGTCTGGTGGCATTCCTGGCAATTCATCAGGAAATACATCTTCATACTCACAGACCACTGGAATCTTCTTCAGAGGTAACTCCGTCATAGCAAAAGCACATGACTGAGTAGAAGCTTGACTCGGCAGAAACAAGGTGAAATTCCCATAGATTAGGGAATTGATTTCCATGATGTGGCTGGCTACATCGAGCACTACTTGGTGTAGGGTCATCCAATTAGCTCCCAGAATAATATCCACATTTTCCAAACCCAAAACAAGAAGGGTGGTTTTGATAATGTGGCTTCCCAGTTGAATAGGCACACTTTGGTTTAATTGATTAGTTGCAATTTTACCTCCAGGTGTGGCTATCATAAATGACCCTTTTGTGTGATAGAAAGACAGTTGACATTTAGCACTGAACTTTTGGCTAATGAAACTATGAGATGCACCAGAATCAAATAGAATTTAAGCAGGTTGATTATAAACTGAAAAGATACCAGTCATGATGGGGGCTCCCTTAGGTAACTCCTCCAGAGTAGTGAAGTTGAGCTTCCCTTGCCTGACTTGTACCTTCTGCTTTCTTCCCTTGTCTTGATTTGGTGCTGGCATCTGCCTCTGCTGATTTCTTGGGCAATTCTTGGCATAGTGGCCCACATTGCCACAAGTGAAGCACTTGTTCCCATTGCCCTGGTGGAACTGCTGCTGCTGCGAAGGTTGATTGTTCCTTGGAGCGGGAGCTAGAAAACGAGTGGGTGCCGGTTGCTGCTGCTGAGGTGGCCTGATCACCCATCTGCCTGCCTCCTGCTGAAATCCCCTGCTCTGATTGTGAGAAACAATCCTGAACCTCTGGGCCTGAGCGGATGGTGCTGCAATTGGTGCCTTTCCCTTCTTCTCTGCCCGGTGAGCTACAATACAGTCTTCCTGGGAGATGGCCAGGTTGACCAACTCATTGAAGCTATCGGCCCGGATAGTGTTGAGACGTTCCCGCAACTTGGTGTTGAGACCCCTACGAAAGCAATCTCTCTTCTTCTTGTCAGAATCAGCATGATAACCTGCATACCGGCATAGGTCGTTGAAGGCCTGAGCATACTGCAATACCGTGCAGGTTCCTTGATTGAGTGCCAGAAATTCATTCAGCTTGCGATCAAGAATTCCTGCTGGAATATGGTGCCCTCTGAAAGCAGTCTTGAATTCCTCCCAAGACACTTCACGATCAGTGGGTAGCATAGAGCGGAAGTGGTCCCACCAAGTCCGAGCAGGGCCACGAAGCTGCTGCGCGGCGAAGCGAGCCTTGGTATCATCAGGGCAATCTCCCATGAGGAGGGGAAACTTGGACTCAACGACGCGGAGCCACACGTCGGCATCCAATGGATCCTCTGCCTTGGTGAACAAGGGCGGCTGCGTGCTCAGGAATTCCTGGTAGGTTGCCGCTATCGGAGGTCACTGCTGCTGGCCTCCACCATACTGCTGAAGGTGGGGCTGGTGCTGCAAGAGCTATCGCAGAATCCCATTCTGCTAGGCCATAAGCTCCTGCACTGTGGGAGCTGGAGGAGGTGGTGGGGGAACTTGCTCATTATGCCCGCGACGCTGCCTAGCTGCCATCTAAAAACAGAGATCGTCGCCATTGTTATCACAATTTCGAACAACATGCCATTATCTCATATGGAAAGAAATTTCCATACTCATAACATTAAGTTCGATTGAAGATAACATGGTTACAAACATCCCACATATCTCAAAAGTTCTCAAGGGTTACATCAATTAGGGGAAAGTACTCGTAAGCCTAGTCCAAAATCTGTCATTAACTAAGCTCGCGTAGGTTTCTATCCTCTAAGATGTCAAAACGACCGATCAACCCTGAGCGGTGGAAGCGACACTGGATGCGGGTGAAGGGGGCATCGCGGAGGTAGTCCCGTTGGCACCAGGAGCTGGTCCTAACTCCTCGGGAGCCTCTTCTCCCTCGCTTTCGGCCTCATTGGCCTCCATCTCCAAGTGGTGCATGTCCAGGTGGTCATTAGCTTCTTCGAGTTCCCGCTGTACATCTGGAGCTGGTTCTCCAAGACATCAATAGTGTTGTCTCGGATCTCCACCTGCTGCTCCAAGGTGGTAATGCGCTGGCTCAGCCTTTCCACTTGTAGATCCTTCTCCACCAACTCGGAGGACAAGTCGACCATAAAGTCTTCTCGGCTGTCGAGGGTGAGCTTGGTGGTTTGAGCGATGTTAGCAAGATGTGCCATAATGTCGCTCTACAGGGCCTAAAGGCGGTACAGCGCACTCATGCACTGAATAGTGACCCTCCCAACCAAGTCAGGATACATTGCCCACACATCCTTCACATGGCTCACACGGTTACACCACATGGGGTCATCCTTCTTCTCAGCAGGGAAGAGTCCCAAGGGGTGCATCACCATCTCCAGGGGATGGTAGCCACAGAAAGTTGTTAGAGTCTTCATGGCTGCTACTTCAGTGGTGTCGTCCGTCCTGAATCCAATCGTCTCGGAGTCAAGAGAACGCCAACTCGGCTGAAGGGGATGAGCCTCCAAAGTCAGCCAGACTCGGCAACGAGGTACCCAATGCTCCTCGTACAGGTGCACAGTGTACAGAGGGGGCGTAGGGTAATCGGTGGAGTTAAGCACTTCCCACAAGATGGAAGGAAAACCATCATGAGAAAGGAAGTCAGAGCTGAATCGAGTGTCTCCTCCACTGGCGGGGGTGGGTGAATTCATCTGCAGAAGGGTATCAGAGGTAAAGATTATGGTGGAAGGAAGAAAATAAAAGAGCCTGGATGGTTTTAAAAGGAAGCGGGTTAGCTCAAATTTTACTTCTTTAGCTCTTAATTTTTTTAATGCATGCATGCTGAAAATAACGTCTCCTCTCCGAAAAAGGTGCTTTAAGGCATCCTTTAAAAATCTAAATACTGGCCCACAAGGCCTACTTAATTAGCCACATATTTCTCCCTCTATCCCTAAGGCCTTTCGTCCTAGGTCTAGCGGTCTAGTCCTGACGATTCACACTAGTTTCTAAGCAAGTTTTAAATTTTGAAAATTGATATTCATGGTTTATTGTCCTTCTCTGTGGTGGTATTTGCTCCGATACCAGCTGTGGCAGAACCGCCTGAATTATTCTAGCTTAAGTGCCTAAGTCATGCCTCGAGGGCCGTAACACACTTAAATCGGAATAATCCGTCAGTCCCTCAGATCTAGTCTGATAAAGCCACTTAACCAGGATCAAATACCACATACTCACTCAAAGGTGAGTCACAGAAGAAATATAATAAAACAGAAAAACCTCAAATTAAAGTACTGAATTGTTACATAAATCAGAGTTTTTCAAGTAGCTAGTAAAAGTTCACAAAATAAGATACAGCGGATAATCGATGTCGTTGGTAGCGAGGAATTGGGTAAGGCCTAGCCCACTACTCCTCTTGCTCCTCTCCCGTTAGAGCAGTATCCCACTCGACCGTCCAACCCAGTGGCAGGGTGGTTGGCCAAGTCACACCATCAACCATATCCTAAAGCGTACCTGCAAAAATTATGCCACAAGCAAGACTGACTATACTAATACTCAGCTAGGCTTACCCAATGTGAGGAATCTACTCCTCTACCTCTAGACCATGTAGCTGTTTGGCTGAGGGGTTTGGTTTGCCAAAAGCACTAGCTATATCTAAAATCAAGTTTTAGCTTTTCAATTTCTAACATCATTATCTTAACTATGTTTTCTCCTTCTAAGCATACATGGTAGCAAGCATTTAGTACATACAACAAGTTATCTCATGTAACCTCATTTCACTTCTTACTCGATGTAGTATAAGGGGTCAAGCAGTCTCATTAGCTGCGAGAAGCAGACGATTCAAATCGAGTTTTAACCTTGCAAGGTAAACCTAAACACACGACATGTCAGGGCACTCTGTCCCCCACATGTCAACCGTCCCCATCGATTCCCCGTTCGCGTCCAGGCCTCACCGCCTTGGCATACAATGCTCCACTGACCCCGGCTGCCGCCGTGCAGTGACCGCACTTGTACCCACCATAGCTAGCATGGGAGACCCAGTCTCAGGTCGCGTGAGGGATAAAGTCCACGCCCGGCTTCACTTAGGTACTAGGTTTACCGGTTACCATATTTCCCGACATGTGTTTAGTACGTTCAAAAGCTTGACTCAGGTATCCACACATTAATCCTTAATTCCTTTTTCCCGTCTCATGGACAAGGCATCCTCCCTGGATCTAAGTCCATAGACTAACATAGATCCCGTTATCAAGATGAAAACAATCAATTCCTGACCTCGCGCGAGTGCTAGGAAAATCACTCGACTTCTACCAAGATCCTGATTAGCAAAGCAGCTACTCGACCTAGCATACTAGTATCCATCTCAAAAAGGAATCCTAAGTTCATGCAACTAGAGGTTTCAAGCAACCCCTACACTTAAGTGCACATTACAATCTACAAACATTAAGTGTAGTAAAGTAGCATATATAGATACGGTTATGCATAAAACCAGGGCTTGCCTTCAATAGCTGGGGCTGCAGAGAGATCCTCGATGGCAGTCTCGGGAGCTTGATCCTGGTCTTCCTCGTGGACAGCTCCTTGCTCGGGGATGAGCACGTACTCTCCATCAGCGAGATTGCAATCTAATGAATGCAATGAGAAAGATATATGGATGGTATGATTTGCAATTTAGCAATTAAACTTGGATGGTGAATGATCACTTTAATAAGGTATGGCTTAATCTTGCTACTTGAAGATTCTTGGGGTATACTTAGCAGTTTAGGGTCAAGCTTAGTTAAACTAAGTGTTAAGTCTATTTTGGTGTTCCACTGAATTCTTTTTAATGTCTTAGTGAGAATTTATCAAGATTTTTAGTTGAACTTATTAGAGCGAGGTTTATTTTTCCTCTCTTTTCTTCTATTTCTCTTATGCCTTTAAGGTGGGTTTGAACTACAAGTCATCTTAATAAATTTTCAAAATTCTGTAAAAATTACAGTGGCTTTTTACTGGTGTATAATTCTCGGTCTCAAAATTTGGGGCTTAAAAAGGGAATAATTCTCTCTGTATAAAATTATCAATTATTAGGGCAGAAGGGGTGTTTTGAACTACAACTCCTTTTTAATAGTGAGTTATTCTCTAATACATATTTTTACTGGCATTTAGATGTTATAACATGACTTTGTACAAATTTTATTGCCATTAATACTTATTAGTTATTTTGCTATGATTTTCTAAAGTTTCTAGCCAAAGGGGTGCTTTCTACTACCACTATATTTGAAAAATATCAAACAACAGATTTCTAATTTTTCCTATCTTCTTCTTTGTGCAAGAGCAATCATTCTGAAGTTTGACAACAGAAAGTATAGGGTTCAGTATTTTTAATTGATAGTCCATAATATTTTGAATCTAGCAAAATTGGTTTGGTTAAATTTGGTTGAATATAACTCAAGATATAAATTCTCTAAGTTTTCTGCTTAATTTTAAAAGGTTAAATAGAATTGGATAAAGGAAAAACAGTTTTGCGTTGGGTCCCTGGCAAAAGATCTTAAGTGAAGTACAGACAGGTCCTCGGTGCACTATTCACATGAGTCTACGGCTCTGTAGAAAACCCCCTAGGGTTTCTGGAAATCGAACCCGCGGTCCTTCCCTAATGGAACAGTGGCCGCGGAGGAAGAAAGGGGTGGAGGGGCTTACCGGTGGCGAGACTGCTCCGGTGAGGTGGCCGAGGATGTAGGGGAGGTCCTGAGGGTCACGGCGATGGGCGGGTCGCCGTCGGGGATGGTCGGAGTCGGCCGGTCCACGTGCGCAGGTGGGGGAGCTCGTCGGCGGCGAGGAGTCCGGCCTAACCAGGGCACGATTGGTCAATCAAATGGGTCAGTGAGCTTCACCAGAGATCAAGGAAGACGTGTTTACAAGGAAACGGAGAATGACTCACTGGATTGCTCGGTCTACGCGCACAGGTGGGCGAACGAAGTCCGGCGAGGACGATCTTAGGTCTCCGGTGAGGTTCTGCCAGGTCCGAGTGCTTGGAAAGCTTCACGGGCCACTGGCGAAGCTAACCGAGGGGCAGGCGCGGCTTGGACGCGACTGGAGCGGGCTGGCCACGGTGGCCGAGGCTTGGGCAGTGGTGGCGGGCGGAGGAAAGGCTCGCCGGAGCTAAAGAGGGGCGCTTGGCCAGCGAGGGTGAGCATGGGGTGAGGTGAGGCGCGCCCGTGGAGGATTTAAAGGCACGAGCGGGCATGACCGAGGGTGAGGGCACGCGGAGGACTTAACCGGGTGCTGGGGCGAGCGCGCGTGCGGGTTGGGCGAACGCCGGCGTGCCGACTAGGGTCGAACACGTGTGTGCGTTCATTCTACCCGAGTTCTGTCGCGTGTGGTCATTCATCCGAGACTGCTCTCACCTTGGTCAGTGCACAAAACCTCTTCTCCTCCCTATAAGCTACCGATCTTGTGTGGGGGTCATAGGATTTGGCCTACTGGTTTCAAAGATTTGGAGCTCTGAAGTTTGGTCTGTCTCCCAGCCCGAGCCCAAGGCAAATCCTTGGTTTGGTCGTGTCTAGGGCTCGCGTCCCAATGCCATCTTCTGGCATGTGATAGAGGGGGTTAGTTAGAAACATTTTTGTCAATGGGAGCATTAGGATTAGAGTTAAGGATCAAGGTGAACACACTCGGTTTTGGTTCAAGGGCTGAAAATTTAGAAATCTGAATTTCAGATTTCCCCATTGAACCTCCACTTGAATGGCTTGTTTGGAGTTTTTAATAAACTAATTTGGCCAAGCTTTCATAATCTTTATTGTAGCTTATTAAATGTATTTCAATGTTTATAATTGGCCTAAGCCATGATTTTATGTTTTTCATGGTCTTTCATCCCTTTTCTTGATTTCTACTTAAATAGCTTAATTAGGGTTGATATTAGGGTTTCAACATTTTTCCCTCTTTTGAAAATCTCATTTGTTTTGAACATAATTTTTAGATATAAACTTAGTGGATCTTTTATTCTTAAGTTGATTTGGGGCTTCATGCTCAATTTGGCTTACATGAAATGATGGTTCTTGGGTTAGCATTGAGAAAAGCCCTAGGTGACACTGGGGTGTCACACCCATCACTTGACGAGCAGGCACTGAAGGAGACTCCTCTTCAGAAACCACTTCTTGAATTTCATCTTCTTCTTCTATTGATAATTCTACATGTAAAGATATGAACATGAATGCTTATGCTTATGCAACTTGAAAAGAAAATACTAAAAAGCATCACAAGACTTACACCTCTCAAAAGGTGCACACAAAAACTAACAAAACCTTAAGAGAGCTAAATAGTCTAATATCACAACTCAATTCACCAACCAAACTAGGAAACCTTACCTCCATAACCAACCAAGTACCTCATTTATGCCTTAAGCAAGGATCCAACCTGCATGAACTACAAGTTATAGTGTCCAAGAATCAGCCACAATTCATTGAACCTATTTTCAGTTCTCTGAATTCATCTTCTAGTGCTCTATTCCTCTCCCTCTATCCAGTGCTTTGTAACTCAAAAATTGCCTTAACAACAAACCCAACTCATTTACTCAAAGTTATTCTCTAGACATAGCTCTACCACTTTGGCATAGCATCTCCAGACTAAAACCATACTAATCAAAAGTTATGATGCCACAAAATAGAACAAAATCATAGAAAAGTTCAGTTTCAGTGAACTAAAACATCACTGCACCCATTCTGACCGAGAAGTTTGGGACACCTTTTTACTGCCAACTCTATACATTAGCAAGCCCATTCTTTGTATGAAACTTTCTCTCTTTGACATGGTCTTTCACTTTGCTACCTACTCCAATTCTTCTTGGATTATTACCACAATTTGACCCAAAATTGAATAAAAACACACAAATTCAGACTTATATATTATTCTAAGTCTAAATCCCAACACCTGACAGTCCACCTTTTGGCCACTTTTACTCCCAAATTTATGTGGAACCAAGTCCACCTCACTTTACAAAACTTACTCTCTTTACTATGGTCTCCAGCTTTGCTATGGAAACTTTAATCCAAAACCCCACAAATCAGTCATAAATAAATTCCAAACTAGGCATCCTGCTGTAATTCAGTTCTTAGAACTGAATAACAAAATTCAGTTATGTACAGTCTGACGGTCCAACTTTAGCCAACCTTTTTCTCCAATTCCAAATAGCTTCCAGGGTATGGCCTTCAACCAAACCTGGTCTTCTACTATAGCCACTACAGGTTAGCCACTACAAAGGTACAAACATGGCTAAAGTTTACTGAAATTCAGACTTAGCCAATTAGCTAAGTCTGAAACCCAGAAGTTGATGGCCCAGTTTTGAGCAAGCTTTATAATCAGTTCTGTATAGTTTTTAGGTCAGATCACTCAATCAAACTTGTACTCCTATAATAGATCTATAACTTTGTTATAGTGGCCATAAGCTATAACTCTATGGATAGAGCAGCAAAGAGCTCCAAAGCTGCACCCAAAATATACAAATTCAGACTCTGAATTTGCACTAAGTCTGAAATTTGACAACCCTATTTTAGACCAAATTTCACACCTAGTTCCAGGCAACCAATAGTGGTAGAGTTCAAGTAGTAATTGGTGTGAGCTTCATTGACCTGAGATGATTACGGAACAAGCTTCATACAGGCCAGCAACTCCCTAGAATGTTCTGGCTATTGTGGGGTGAACTTGGTGGCTGTGGTCATCACAAACACAGGAAGACAGCGCACATAGCTCTGGACAGTGCCAACTTGGTGGCAGTGGGAGAGGAGCTTTGGCTTGCAATACACATGAATCCCTCACACCACTGCAAGCTTTGGCTAGAACACCAGGGCAGAGGGAAATCTTCATCGAACCAGCACTTAAATAAAGGGCAGGAAGGCAGACATCTTCAGGTTCAGCTAGCCTAGTGGTGAAGAGTTCCAAGGTGACAACACAATAGGGACTAACACACGTGGCTTTCATGCTCAACATCCACACCAGCCACGACTTAGCTCAAATATCTACTTTGTCCAGTTATTCAAATCGAGAGTAGAGCAGATAAGGGCTCATTGTCCACAAATATCCAACCAATCCACTAAATACAAACAGAAGTAAAGACAGACAAAAACTCTACTGTGGTAGGCTCAAACAGGTGCAAAACTGATATTTTTTTTGCAGAGGGGGACTGAACCTCGAGCCCCATACTACCCACCCCAAGTCTATCTCAGTTTGTGCACATAAGTGGAGGACAACAGGGATGTGAAGATCTTTCTTCAGATTTTTGTAGCAACTCCCAGTACCTGTTGAACTCTGATCTCTCCCTGTTCACCTCCTTCAATCCCACAATTTCCCATAGTAACATGGGGAGCACACTTACTAAAACTGGTCGATTAAACAACCCTCTACCAATTCTTCATAAAGACTTCAGCCTTAAACCCCTTGGATCAGACACCAAACAGCTCCAATACTAACAAAAAATACTAGAACATAGCTTTAGAGACTAAATCGAGTTCATAATTTCCTAGACTGACAGCCTGACTTGGAGCAACACTTTCTCCTAGTTGTATATAGTTCCATGGCCATGACACTTAATAATAGTTGCTCTCCTATACTTAGTCTACAAGTGGTAATTAACCAAAACCTCTTGGATTCCAAACTACAATAGCCCAAAGTTTGCTCCAAATGCTAAAATTCAGACTCTGAATTTCTACCAAGTCTGAAATCCAGAAACTCTGTTAGCTCTACTTTGGACCAGTTTTTCTATAAGTTCCAAACAGTACTAAGGCTAGTTGACTTAACCAAACTTATGCTCCTCATATAGCTCTATGACTTTGTTATAAGAACCATCTTCAAAATGCTTATAGATCAGAATTTATAAGGGTTCAAAGTTGGCTAGTGTATATTAATTTCAGAAGTTCCAATTTGAACCCAAAACTGAATTTCTGCAAATTACTCCAAATTCTTCCACACAACTTGAAAATCTCCAAATATAAAAGTTGTTCACCTTTTCCAAACTCTACAACTTTGGCACTTTGACTTTTGCCCAATTGTCTCTAGATTTTGAATTCCACTTTTAGGGCAAATTTAGGGTTTCAAATATGGTTCCTTCTCATCTAGTGATTTACCAACTCAATTCATCCTCCTAAAAGATGAGTGACTCCTTAATCTCAAATCCATCTCTAGTATATGAAGCTCATGTCCAAAGTGTCCCTGGTTTAGGAGTTGTTTTGTTCATCCACAATTCCAAGCAAGGTTTCCAAATCTCACTTAAGGTTTTTTTAAGGTCAATCCAGTTCATCAATTAATTCTTCCACTTAACATACCTTCGAAATCATAGTTTCTTTCGGTTCTAAGTCTTGCCTTTAACACTCTAAGACTTCAAACCAACTTATCACTTGCTTGAGAGATGATCTACTCCTGTTTAACTTGAGCCAAGTCCTTAAACTAAACTCTAAACCCAACACACAACATCACACTTTTGAAAAAGTTTAACCTAGTGAATGCATTCTAGGTATATCAAACAAGATAATGCAAGTGCTTATGATGACATGGTCACTATATCAAACTTGTAGAGGAGCTATAGGAGTATAAACTTTATTAAGCAACTTGCCCCTAGAAACATTTGGAACCCAGGAAAAAGAGTGGTTCCAAGTGGTGCTACTGTATTTCTGAATTTTCAGATTGGAAACAGTAACTGAAACTGAATTTCAGTGTTTTGGTAGTAGTTTTGAAGCCTATTTGTGGCTATTCTATAAGGTTTTGTGCTGTGGTGTTTGTAGAATAAGTGAAGACCATATAATGTGGAATAACTTTATTTAAAGGTGATGGACATGATCCTATACGAAAAATGTGAACTGAAATTCAGCACAAGGGTGTCTAATTTGGAGCCCTAGGGTAATTAGTGCAAGGAGATTTGGGTTAGGAATTCTTTAGCAAACTGAAAGGCCTTATATAGCAGAAAAAGTGATCCAAAGTGGGACTGTCAGACTTTTTGAGTTTTCAGATACGGAACAGTGAACCGAAACTGAGATTTCAGTATATGTAGCTATTTTGGAGCTCAATTGTGCCTAATCCATGAGGTTTTGGGCTGTAGAATATATAGAGGAATTAAAGACCATATGATGGTGAACAAATTATTTTATTGAGTTTGGCTTGATCTCACCCAAAAAGTAGAGTAAATTGTACTCAAAGTGGACTATCAGGTTGTATAGTGTGAATTTGGGTTCAGCTGAAAGGCAGCGTTCGGTGCCAAGTTTGAAGCACTTTGAGATTAATCCATTTGCTTTTGGACAAAAATTTCCATAGCAACGTTGGAGACCACAGTATAGTAAACAAGTTTTCTAGAGTGAGATAGACTTGGTGCTACACAAAAAGTGGAGAAAAAGTTGACTAAAATAGACTGTTGGGTTACTGGTGACTGAAATTGGTTCAGTTAACTAAAACTGAAATTCAGTAAATGTGCCCAGCTCAGCTCATTTGCGATCAATACAAGTGGTTTTGGACTAAACTTTTCATAGAAAAGTTGGAGCCCATTGTACAGAGAACAAGTTTTCTTAAATAAGTTTGATTTGGTGCTGCATTAAATTTGGAGTAAATTATGCTCAAACTCTCTGTCAGGTGTGAGTACAGTTTTTGGTTCAGTTAGCTGAATCTGAATTTCAGTATTTTCACCCCACCTTGAAGCACTATAACTCTTGGTCCATGATTATTTGACCTAGGGTTGCTGCAGCAGGTTTGTAGAGGTATGTTTTGTGAGCAAACTTTGTTAACTAAGGTTAGCCTATTATTACTGAAAATTGGGAGAAAATTTGCTCCAAATTGATCCTGTCAGGTCATGTGTCCGGGTAGCTTAAATAGAAACCAAGAATTGTGGATGGATGAGAAAGTAAAGCTCCGTTCTATACTCGTTAGCTGTTTGATCGAAGACTATCGTCGTTCTCACAAATATTGAATCGAGTTAATAATGGTAAGCCAAATCACTATTTTTATTATTGATTTTATGATCGTGAAATAAGATGCTTAGTTTGCGTATGAAGTTTAAGTTAGAAATACCCGTGATGCGAGGTGTGCTTCGAGGAGTTTAGTTGCCGAGTATATTCAAACTAGTTCTATTTTGCAGAGTGTAGTATTTCGGTGACGCGTAGGTTAAGTTTAGTATTTTATGCAATTATCGATAAATCTGTCGATGCTAATCGTGTTCAGTGCACGTAAGATGAAGTCGATGTCCTGCGCTAGTAGTTAGTATCATCTATGTTTGTGATCGATAATGTTGGAGTACGATATGATCGACGAATTTCTTATCTAGTGATTGGTGTGATGGTGTATTGTATCAAATATGCTTGGTAAAAATATATGTAGTATTATGATTCTATTAATAAATCATAAAAGAAAGAAGAGCGTGAATATATATATATATTATTGACATATGAGATACCTTTGAATAGGCTAGAAAAACGTAATTATTATTATCAGTCGTACATCGCTAGCTAGTATTTGCTTAATGTTCTGTTATAAGTGTTTCATTCTCTTTGGTGTAGATATCTATCTTATACTCTTTATACTCGTGCTCATACATGTGCATCGTGCATCTCATGAGGTACGATAAATAATCGCGTGATGCGGAAGACGACCCAAGCTGACCCAAGCGCGGGCTACTCCAATGGTGATGCTGATGGACGAACCTGCCTGATCAAGTGCTAGGATAAGGATGATCATCAAGTGGACATCGCCTAACAAACACTAACCTAGTGTTATTCAGGCAAGCCCCGGTGCATGCAACCCCTTCCTTGTGTTTTTAAATAATTTTTACACACTTTAAGTCTAGCGAAATGTGCATTAGGTTTATAGGAGTTGCTTGGAAACCCTTTGATGCAATGCCTACCTTGATATCCATACCTTTATAGATACTTCTGATGAAGTATCAAAATATGATTTACAAAAATGCTTATCCCTGCTTAGATCTTGTGGATAGAGGTTGTCTTTTGCATTAAGGCCTAGCTCAGGGGTTATCCTGAGGAAGGATGACTTCTACCTGCAAGAATATTTTCATTGGGAGCATGGTGGGATCTTACTGCAAAGTTCCCTATAATGCTCTTTTCATCCTAAGGAACACAAAACAATCCTAAGGATGGAAGTACTTAAATCGAGACTTGGGCTAGGAACATGTGATGTTCTACCCAGGTTAATTAAGGATTATAGCGAATGTAGGCTTGATGACCAAGGACCTTTTAACTGGTCACATGCCTCATCATGGGTAAGCTTTGCCTCGGGCAGACTAATACCAGAATAAGATAATACGCAATGGGAGTGGAGAGATGGTGAGAGTAGCGTGTACCCTCCGTGGCAAGAAGCTGGACGGTGGTGTATTTGTGCTCTCGGTTGGCGTGAACCTGATCTGGTCTTAAGAACCCTGGTGGCGAGTTGACATATGCAAGGGTTAAGTGCTACATATGTCGTGTGATTGGAGATCCCTAGCTGGGTATTAATCAATTCGGATCGCCGTTACTTCTCGGATATGAAGACTTGGTCACTGACTTGCAATCTAAGTCATGGATGGAATCATAATGAGCATAAATCGTGTTGTATGGATTAATGTGATGATGAAATTAGACTAGGTGCAAACAAGGTCTATTAATACTTAATCTAGCATTAAAATGTTGAAAGTAAGGATCCACTCATAGTAAGCTTTTCTGCAAATAGAGTCCCTGATTCTTGATAAGCCTTACCTTGAATCCTTTTAAAACTAGCATACCCTTGAGAGTCTTTTCTTTAGTTGGGTAAGTCTTGCTGAGTACTTGCGTACTTAGGGTTTTACCCATTATTGCTGCAGGTTGCGAGTCACTTGATTGTGATTGGTGTTAAGCGTCGGTGGGCACGACGTTCTTATAAGTCTAAGTAACTCTTCTATACTCCTTATTGAGGATGGTCAGCTGGTATCGGAGCAGGATTAAGTATATACGGTCATATATGTATTTCCAAAACAAAAGTTTTGGTTTCAAAAAACCTATTTTCAGCTAAACACATTGTTTGGCTTTGAAAAACAACTTCGAAAAAAACTATAATGCTAGCGACATCCTCTGTTAAGCCCTAAATTAAGGACTATCAGGTGGCTTAGATCAAAACCACTAACCCACAACCGGGGTTATTGCATTCATGTGTATTGTTATTTTGAGGCCATTTAGTTTTGAATGGATCGATGCTCAGGTAAGGTGAGATGTGAGAGCATGACCGAACAAACGTCGGTCTAGGGGAGAGTATAAAAAGCGCTTGACTATATACATGTTCTACATATGTATATATGAAGGCTGTGATGTGGAGTAATTACTTTTCTGGGAATTCAGTACCCCATGGATGTGTATGGGTATACAGACATGGGAATACTAAGAAGTGTAATGTACTTGTAACGACGCACGTACGCTTAGGTAAGAAGGTGAGTTACCATAATGAGTTGCCCTATGGTTAAAGTGTGGCAACGGTGCCTATGCGTGGCTCGGCGTTTAATGATGAGCTGGCCTCCATATAGGATATGGAGTATAAACTGTGATAAATTGTCATGTGTGGATCTTGCATCATGGGAAATTGGGCTGTGATGAATTTTTCTGCAGGTACACTAACCTCGAAAACGTATGTGTAGCTGACGACTAGCAAATTATCGAGAGAGTCGTAAGTATGCCATCGATATAGAACGCTATTGCCACAGTATGTTGGCAAAACTTGTGAGGACAAATAGGACGAGCATGCATCCTGATTGTTGCATCCTGTTTGTTACCTATACATCCAAAATGCTCCTCTCATCTTTATTCTAATAACCGGTGATTGTAGATAATGTGTTGTAATGTTGAATTATGAACTTCTATGAAATAGCTGTCCTCCATTCCTTAGGAAATATGTTTAGATGTTATATGTGTTTGCTCTTGTACTTGATGTGCTGATAGAATGTTTGTGACCTGTTTGCCTAAACCTAGGACTAGGCCATGTTCTTAATTAGTAAACCATGACCCAAATTTGAATTCCCCATTGTCACTCCATGACCAAACTCATGCAAATGGATGTTCGGATAATTTCTTTATCCAACGCAAGATGTGCATGGGCTTAAAGCTAGGATCTTGAGTCCGTGTTCTTGTTATTTAATCTGTGACATTTTAGTTTTCATATTTCCATCTTAGACCATGGCCTTATTCGATTGGCACAAGCTGATGTCCTTTATCCAGTTTGCCTATTCTTGAAGATCGCAATGTTGCTTTATCAACCTAACCTAGGAAAGGCATGTCCGACCATTTTCTTGAACCAGATGTCTTTGGTTTCCTCATATCTCTTGAAAGTTTACCAATTTAATCTTATGATTGTTTTCCCTCCCTATCTAATCAGATACTAATCCTTGACCTTGTAATCTCTATGATGGGCATAGAAATAAGCTCGGGGCTGAAGTAACAGTCTCCCATCGTACACCTTTCAACAAGTTCAGGTTATGGCCATACTTTGATCATTTAGTCGGGCCATGATCTATTTGTCTCTCTACTTGTAACCATTCTTACAGGTAGAGTATCTCTTTGAATATTGTCACCCTTACTCAATTAATTTGTGTCGCGTGAGATTTCTTATTGGTTATGTCTAGTAACAGTGTTATGACTAAAACCGATGGTGCCGCGACGAGACCGAGGGCCTCCTGTGAATGTACACACATGGTTGTGCTGCTCGGCACACGCTGGTATCATGGTTAGTAGTTGCAATCCATTATGAGATTATATCAATGTGTTATCTTAGCATAATCTGTTTTTGCTACGTGAGATTCATTATTGGTGCCAATTCGGTGATGGTGTCATGATTAATGACTTATGGTGCCGCAGCAAAACTGAGAGCCTCTTATGAATGCGCACACAGGACTGTGCTACTCGTCGGATGCTGGTATCAAGGTCTCTGGTCATGATCCATTATGGAACTACATTGATGTGTGATCCTCTGTAAACATTTCCCTTGAAACAATTGTTGTTGGTCAAGTGATCAAGCGACATCTATCATCTCTGCTGGATCAACAGGGCATACCCCTTTCATGTGTGATCTCTTTTCCTTGACTTTGATGGTGACTTCACACATACATGTTCCCTTGGCATCCTTTCTTGTAAAGGTGAAGCCTTGGAGCTTTTTAGTGTTGGAAAACAACTGATTAGCTCTCAAAATGGAGATCTGTTTCCTCTACTGCTGAGATGCAGGAGTTGTTCACGCTCTTTGAATTAATCCATGTATTCTCTAACCAAGTGGATAATTCATCTTGCATGAAGAAATGGATAAACAACACGACCAAATGGATTTCTACCCAAATGCTTGACCTTTTGCTAGCGAAAGTGAACTCTCGACCCTTGGCTTACTGATGGTACTGAGAGGACCTATTCAATGTCAAAAGTAATTCAACAAGTTGGTTTTACTAACTTGTAACTGCCCTGTGAACAAAGGTTGAGTTTAGAGATCGTTTTGTCGAGTTGTCTAAACTCACTTTTGTACAACCCCTCGTAAGGAAGTGTTTATAGGAATCAAGATTAAGTCGACCAGTAACCACCTAATCATCGCTCTAGTCATGCCTCGATCGTATCACATGTGATTTTCTAACATGTGTGATCAAGTCGAGCCGTGCTAAGTATTTGATGAAATGGGTTGGTCGCGAAGTCAACATCAATGGATCTTTTCATTGATATTTTCTCAAATCTCAATCATCTTTTGTGGACTTGAATTCTCTGATTAGCCATATGTTAACCGTGACAGTATTCGACATCCACACCCGTTTCATGTGCTACGGACTTACCGTGACCACGTGTTGGTAAACCTCTTTCTATGTGTTTTACCCAAGCGGTTGCATCTAGTTCTGTTTGGGTAAAGCCGTATATCTACCGCTCGCTCAACAGACTCAGGTAGTACAGTGTCATCAGAAAAAGCAAACTGCACACATGGAACCTTATGTGTTCTACTGGCAGACAACGTCTCTATTGGTGGACATTTCTAAATTAGCCTAAGGCGATATTATGTCCACTAGAGAAACAACATCCTGAGACACTCGCCTTTATTTGGAAATGTCTCACGATTATTACTGATATGAACATGGGTTACATGCTTCTCTACTCTTAAAAGTCTTTCGCTCCGAATCTCGGGACGAGATTCTTTTAAGGGGGAGGGCTGTAACACCCCAGGTGTTTATATTCCGCTCGACAACGAGTATTGATTTAAGCACGTAATATCAGTAGATAAATCGGAGGCAAAATTTTAATCATCTTCGTCTATCGGGATTTTAATATCGCATCTGTTTCGTCTGTCGCGAGTGCGACATTGTTTTTATTTTTATCTATCCGGGATCTTCCTAAATTTTCGTGATGTTCGGAACATGGTTGTTTCGAAAATCGGTGCGTCCAGTGATTATTTAAAATTCATCGCTCGCGCGAATACGAATTCAAAAGCCCGACCCCCTTTGATGATTTTATCCCGAACAGATTAAGTAGAACTCGACGACTAAGTTTTAAATGTAAAATAATTTAGTTCCCTTTTGTCATCCATAACATCACGTCTACGGAATTCATCTGAAGTCAACTGAATCAAGTGCAGATTAAAATACCTAAACCGAAATCCGTTTAATTCGGTCCGAATGTTTCTTAGTAGCTTTAAATCTTCGGATATAAATACTTGGTAAAAGTTCATCTGACTATAAAGTATTCCCTACATCAAATATTCGGGATGAAGCAGATGAGTTTATCCGACTTCGAAATGTCCGCATTTTCGTTAAAAAATATATGAAAAGAAATTTCAAATTTTTCTAGCTGATTTTTCCATCGATTTCCCTTCCATATCCGAAGTCGCTAGCACCTGGATATTTTCTCCACGCCGTCCTCATCTTCTCTTCTATCTCCAGCGCCCCGCCTTATCCTCGGCCGCCCCTGGATAAAAATCCCACCGCGGTCCATCTCCTGCGCCCAGCCAGGCTTCTTCCTCCTCTCACTGTCGCGTAGCTTCTCCTGCGTCGCGCCTGGCCCATCTCCTTCCTCTGCTCTGCTTTCCTCCTCGCTCTCTACTTGCTGACCAAGCTCCTTCCCTGCAGCCGAGCTTCTTCTTCTACAGCCCGCCGCGACTGCTCCCTTTGCCTGGCCGAAGCTTCCTCTGCTCGGCCCCCTGTCGGCCTACTCCATCTTCCTGGCGGTGCTCAGCTTCAGCTCGGCTCCCCCTCCCATGGCTCCTGTGTGCACAGTCGAGCGGCTCCTCCCACGCGCGCTCCTCTATCTCCCATGGCGCGCGCGTGCCCCCTGGTCGGCTGCTGCTCCCTGCACTCGCCTGGCGCTCGCCCCTGACTTCCCATGGCTGGAACTCCCAGCGCCGTGGCTTCTCTCTCATGGCGCGCCCTCCCCTGGCTTCTCTCACTCCCTCCATCTCTTTCCTACGCAGTGCGCCCTTCTCTCTGGTGCCGCGCGCAGCGTCCCTGCTCAACCTTCTTCCCAGCGTCTCCAGCCATCTCCTGCTTCTGTGGTTGCCGGCGTCGAGCTCCGCCCCACGCCATCTCCACCGATTGCGCGACCTTGCCGAGCTCTGCGTCCTGCTCCTGCTCCCCGAGCTCGCCCAGCGCACTTCTCCCTGTGTACGCACCGCTGTTCTAGCCATCTCTAGTGTCGAGCTCCATCTCTCAGCCACCCTCCCTATGCCAGTGCATGCCCAGGCTCCAGCTCCCCTATGTGCTTGCTTCCTGTGCATGCTCGTCGGCCGTAGCTCTCTGGCGCGCTCGCCCATGCCACGCGTAGCCGAGCTCGCCCTGCGCGTCCATCTCCTGTTGCTCCAGCTCGGTCGACCGCGCTGCTCCCCTACGCTTGTCGCGATGCCCCTCTCCCTACTTGCGCATGCTGCGCGACATCGAGTCCGTGACACGCGCGTTGGACGCGAAGAAACACTACGTGTGCTTGTGTCCGAGCCCGACCGTGACCTCGCTATGCCCCTCGCATCGCTGCTCGCTGAGTCCTTTCCTAGTCCGCGCTCTCTCCCTGCCCGTCGTTGCGTCGTGTGTGCTCGTCCTCGCCAAGATCTGGCCCTGCAAGCTCCACACGCCTTGGCTGCGCGTCGCCGTGATGTTACTGTCTCGCCGAGTCTACAAGCCGGCCATCAAGTTCTGCTTTCGCTTCTGTGCCGCACACATTCATCTTTGCTAGCTGGCCATGCACCTCACTTCGTCGTTCCGTGTCCGTCAGTTGCCATTGCTCATCCACGTCAAAACATCACTCGCCGTGGTTCAGCTCGATAGTTCGTCATTGTTCCGTCGTCTCGTCTCAATGCCAGTCCTTGCGTGTCATCTCCGACTTGTGTTCGCACCGGCAAAAGGATCCCAAGAGAATGTGGAGAAACAATCCCCTAGTCGATGCCCCATGTGCTCGGTGAAAGGTCAGAACAAGAATCATCGCCGTTTATGCGGAGTTCTAGTTAATATGGAGAGATTCCAAGAATTGTGGATGGAAGAGAAAGTAAAGCTCCGTTCTATACTCGTTAGCTATTTGATCGAAGACTGTCGTCGTTCTCACAAATATTGAATCGAGTTAATAATGGTAAGCCAAATCACTATTTTTATTATTGATTTTATGATCGTGAAATAAGACGCTTAGTTTGCGCATGAAGTTTAAGTTAGAAATACCCGTGATGCGAGGTGTGCTTCGAGGAGTTTAGTTGCCGAGTATATTCGAACTAGTTCTATTTTGCAGAGTGTAGTATTTCGGTGACGCGTAGGTTAAATTTAGTATTTTATGCAATTATCGATAAATCTATCGATGCTAATCGTGTCCAGTGCACGTAAGATGAAGTCGATGTCCTGCGCTAGTAGTTAGTATCATCTATGTTTGTGATCGATAATGTTGGAGTAGGATATGATCGACGAATTTCTTATCTGGTGATTGGTGTGATGGTGTATTGTATAAAATATGCTTGGTAAAAATATATGTAGTAATATGATTCTATTAATAAATCATAAAAGAAAGAAGAGCGTGAATATATATATTATTGTTTTGTGACATATGAGATACCTTTGAATAGGCTAGAAAAACGTAATTATTATAATCAGTCATACATCGCTAGCTAGTATTTGCTTAATGTTCTGTTATAAGTGTTTCATTCTCTTCGGTGTAGATATCTATCTTATACTCTTTATACTCGTGCTCATACATGTGAATCGTGCATCTCATGAGGTATGATAAATAATCACGTGATGCGGAAGACGACCCAAGTTGACCCAAGCGCGGGCTACTCCGATGGTGATGCTGATGGACGAACCTGCCTGATCAAGTGCTAGGACAAGGATGATCGTCAAGTGGACATCACCTAACAAACACTAACCTAGTTTTATTCAGGCAAGCCCCGGTGCATGCAACCCCTTCCTTGTGTTTTTAAATAATTTTTACACACTTTAAGTCTAGCGAAATGTGCATTAGGTTTATAGGAGTTGCTTGGAAACCCTTTGATGCATTGCCTACCTTGATATCCATACCTTTATAGATACTTCTGATGAAGTATCAAAATATGATTTACAAAAATGCTTATCCCTGCTTAGATCTTGTGGATAGAGGTTGTCTTTTGCATTAAGGCCTAGCTCAGGGGTTATCCTGAGGAAGGATGACTTCTACCTGCAAGAATATTTTCATGGGGAGCATGGTGGGACTTACTGCAAAGTTCCCTATAATGCTCTTTTCATCCTAAGGAACACAAAACAATCCTAAGGATGGAAGTACTTAAATCGAGACTTGGGCTAGGAACAGGTGCTGTTCTACCTAGGTTAATTAAGGATTATAGCGAATGTAGGCTTGATGACCGAGGACCTTTTAACTGGTCACATGCCTCATCATGGGTAAGCTTTGCCTCGGGCAGACTAATACCAGAATAAGATAATACACAATGGGAGTGGAGAGATGGCGAGAGTAGCGTGTACCCTCCGTGGCAAGAGGCTAGACGGTGGTGTATCTGTGCTCTCGGTTGGTGTGAGCCTGATCTGGTCTTAAGAACCCCGGTGGCGAGTTGACATATGCAAGGGTTAAGTGCTACATATGTCGTGTGATTGGAGATCCCCAGCTGGGTATTAATCGATTCGGATCGCCGTTACTTCTCGGATATGAAGACTTGGTCACTGACTTGCAATCTAAGTCATGGATGGAATCATAATGAGCAAAAATCGTGTTGTATGGATTAATGTGATGATGAAATTAGACTAGATGCAAACAAGGTCTATTAATACTTAATCTAGCATTAAAATGTTGAAAGTAAGGATCCACTCATAGTAAGCTTTTCTGCAAACAGAGTCCTTGATTCTTGACAAGCCTTACCTTGAATCCTTTTAAAACCAGCATACCCTTGAGAGTTTTTTCTTTAGTCGGGTAAGCCTTGCTGAGTACTTGCGTACTTAGGGTTTTACCCATTGTTGCTACAGATTATGAGTCACTTGATTGTGATTGGTGTTAAGCGCCGGTGGGCACGGCCTTCTTATAAGTCTAAGTAACTCTTCTATACTCCTTATTAAGGATGGTCACTTAAGCTAGCATATATTTCAAAACTACAAATAATGTATAATAGTTCAAAGTTATTTCTTTGAATCACTTTTATAATCACTCCGATCATGTACATCGTAAAACTTGATGTAACTTGTAAAATTTGGTAATAAGATTTTCGCTGCAAAATTGTTGGTGTGTGATTTGTGTTTACTTAATCCCACAGTTCTGGTTGTAAGTGTCTTATCCGAGGTCCTTTGGTCACTCGGACAGATCTTGTTAAGTTATCTGGTGCACATGCATAGCCACCTGAGGTCTTTGAGACAAGGGCAGGTGCATGTGGGCCCAATAACTTGGGAGGTTCTGCCACAACATTATTACATAAAATCGAAATTTAGTCCTACGTGACTTGTTTCTCATACAAAAAATAAAATGGCATAAAAGATAAAGATACATCAAGAGTAGGATATTCTTTAATAGATATGCT
This sequence comes from Zea luxurians, assembly GCA_029449295.1. Lineage (NCBI taxonomy): Eukaryota > Viridiplantae > Streptophyta > Magnoliopsida > Poales > Poaceae > Zea > Zea luxurians. The sequence goes on from JAOPSE010000002.1 coordinate 5,059,258, forward strand.
TGGATTCTGGCACAGTGTTGTTAACTATGTGAGCTTCAGACTCCTCCCGAAAGTCGCGCTGCTGTTGAGCATGCTGGTGCCCTTCTGGCTGCTAGCTTCGGTTTAGAGTAGGTGGTAAAGGTGGTGGTGGTGGTGGTGGGAGCTGGGCCCAGGAAGCTTGAGAGTGGCTTGCCGAAGCGACAGAGGCCGCATGCTGTTGATTACCTACGTACTCTGGGACATAAGGAGAGTAGCATGAAGTAGTATGTAGGACCTGCTTCGGCTGATTCTGCCACGCTTCAGCTTCGGCAATCTCCTTTTGTTTCTGAATTGTGACTTGGCATGTTCTTGTGGTGTGGACCTTGTCTTCACCACATAATAAACAATATAGCCTTCTAGGCTGATCCTCGTACCTTCCTCTGAAGCCCCTGCTGCCCCTGCCCCTTGGGACTAGTGGCCTAAAAGAGCTTTGTTGTTGCCCTGAAGATTGGGAACTGTGTTGTGGCCTTTGAGGATGGCTTCCTCTGTCATAACTTAGATTGGAATTATGGATCGATCTGACGTGCCTGGGGTGTATTCTTACTCTGAAGCCCCTGGTTATCTCAGAAAACATGTATGCTTCTTCCCTTCTCTGGCGGAAATCATTATCAGCCTGGATATACTCATCCATCTTCTAAAGAAGCTTCTCCAGGGTTTGTGGGGGTTTCCTGGTGAAATACTGAGTCACAGGTCCTGGCCAAAGCCCCTTGATCATGGCCCCAATGACAATTTCATTGGGCACTATAGGCGCTTGTGCTCTTAGACGCAGGAACCTTCAGACATATGCCTGCAGGTACACCTCATGGTCCTACGTGCACTGAAACAAGGCCTGAGCAATGACTGGCTTCGTCTGAAAGCCTTGGAAGCTAGTGATTAGCATGTCCTTGAGCTTCTGCCATGATGTGATTGTCCCTGGCCTGAGAGACGAATACCAAGTTTGAGCTACACTTTTGACTGCCATGACGAAGGATTTCGCCATGACTGTAGTATTGCCCCCTGTAATACCCAATTTACATTTGTTAGAAATAATATCAATAGAGAAACAAATTCCCCTTTTGTGAGTTTGACCTTTATGCATCATCACATGTGAACACCATCTTTAAAAAAAACAAATCATAAAAATAAATACCACTAAATTATGCATCATGCTGGATATTTTATTTTGTGTGCATTTTGTGACAATATAAAAATGATGTGACAAGAAAAATATTAATTCCAAAAGGGAACTTAGAACTTAAAAGAAAAATCTTGAATCTAGAAAAAAAAGAGAAGGAAATAAATATGGGGAGGATAAAAATAAGTAAATAAAGATATACTATTCCTACACTAGAGTTTGAATTTGTATAATTGACTCAAAGGTGAAACACATGAAAGGATTCAAATTCAAATTGGGAATTTAAAATAGAAAGAAGAAAAAATAGGAAAAAGAAAATAAAATAAAAAAAAAGAAAACCCGCAACTGGGCCAACTTCACCCACTTCAGCCCAATTGCTATTCCAACCCCGCAGGCCCAGCTGTCGTGCCCTGCGCACCGACCGGTGGGTCCCAAATGTCAGGAACGCCACGCCCGCTTGAACCCGAGCGTCACGGCGCTAGCAGACGGGACCACACATCAGCCGAAACCGGTGCGCGCGAGTCGAACTCGGTGTATGACATGTGGACCCCGCATGGCATACACAACCACGACGCACTATTCCTCTTCTCCACCTCCACGCAACAATCGCATGTTGGCCGAGTTTTTCGCTGCCGTGAATCTCACCGGATCACCGAAATCCACGGTGTGCGCACGCCTATATGCCCTGGGTCGCTACCCCGTGTCACCATAAGCCAACGCTGGGACCTAGCGGATAGGATGGCACTCGGTAGAAGGAGGATTTATGCGCCGCCATTGCCGCACAACTCGGCCTCGCGGGACGACTAGCCATTCCAGCACTGGGCCGCCGTCGGGACCCCCACACCGTAGCGCTACTCTCCCTCGCATTACCCTGCCGACTCAAAGTGCCCAAACTCCCTTCCCTTGAGCGCCATTATAGCCGAGAGAGGAAGCAGCACCGCCGCCGGCTCGGTTTCATCTACACCGCCGTCGCGTCCACGATTTCGGCTCTGGGAGTCTCACTTTGCATCGGGGATTTAACCGGGGTGCTCCCTGCTTAGGATTGGCGGCCGGAGCCCTCAAATTTCTCGCCGTTGTTCACACTCCGCCGCGGACCCGCCCTCCTCCATGGCCGAGCTCCTTCACAAATCAACAACCGGTGAGCGACTTCCTAACACATTCGTTGTCTCGTCCTCTATGCCTAGGTCCGTTCGGAGTGTCGAATGGGGCACGATTGCCCGGGGTCAACGCGCGCCGCCGTGGGTTTTCCCCGTCGGGCACTCGGCTTGCCGAGTTGAGCGGGAGAAAGAAGAAAGGCCAAGAACGTTGATCTCATATTAAACGGCCCTGGTGTGTTGATGGGGGAAGGGGTGTTTTGAACAGTTGGATCGCGATCCAGTGGCTGGCATCTAATACCGGTTCACTTAAGCCTGGATCTAATCTGGGCACTTGATTCCCGATCGGACGGCTGATATGTGTAGATAACGCTTCGGCCCTAGAAACTTGCATAAGAGTCCCTGTACTTTACTAGATTCAACCCGCAGTTCGCGTAGCAGTACTCTGTGTCTTGCGGATTCTTGCCCCGAGACCCCTGCACTTCTCTGTATTAGTGCACTCAGTCTAGGAGGTTAGGAAATCAGATGAAATGGATTTCAAAAATGAATTTAATATATAAATAAGTGATAGAACTTATAAAATTCATAGAAAATTCATTTGAACTCCAAATTACTCTGTTCCAGTTTCTAAAATTTTGTAATATTAATCTCTATCACTTAGTGTCTCTGTTTTATCATGACAACAGCAAGAAAATTAATCCCACACTTAATCCTATTCTAAACACATAAAACCTTTGAAAATCCATAACTTAAAATCTATAACTCGAAAAATTATGATTCCTGTTCCTAGGATTTTATTTTATTGAGTAGAATATTTCTGTGTATTTTGTTTATATGTTTGGTGTATTGTTAATTTCTCTATATGCACTGTGCTTGTTTGTATTGTGGCGAGTAGAAGAGCCCGTGACTGAGGATCCTGGTGAGAAGCAGGTTGAAGTAGCTGAGCAGGAGCTCATTGAAGGCAAGTTGTGCCCTTGACCACTTTTTACCCAATAATGTTCTTTAATATCACTTAACCATGCATAGGTTAATTTTGATGGGACCCAATAGGTCACCCTAGATTGTTTACCTCATTACCTTGTTTATCCCTGAATCACTTGGGTAGTTTGCTATTGCTTTACCTGGTTGTGGGATAATCATTTATTACCTCTATGTTCCAATTCTGTTGTTATTCTATTATGTTCATGTCAAGTTCATTAATGTTAATTGGAACATAGAGCTTAACTTGAGAACCACGTGCCACCACAAGGGTTTAATGGGACGCCCTTGGCTGACTAATTAGGAAAGCTAGTGGAAGACTACCTTACCCGAAAGGGGCAAGGGCAGTAGGGGAGTGGTCAGTGTAGGGAGGTCCCTGGTTGATTTTGCTGCGATGGCAGTCAGCCAGGAACCCTGCATTGGAACTTCCTATAAATTGTAGCGGGTTTTCGGAAGCTAGTGGAACTTTGTAAAGGCCTCGTAGTGTTGCCCTGCCGCGCTTCCTAGGTAGAGGTGTATGGGATTCGCGACCCCTTGGCAGATGGGTAACATGACTTGTGGGTAAAGGGTACAACCTCTGCAGAGTGTAAAACTGGTATACTAGCCGAGCTCACGGTCATGAGCGGCTCAGGACTCTCTGATGTTTAAATTATGGAACTTAAATTCAATTTTGTCATTTGCATTGCATGGGTTTGTTATTAATTTTGTTCTATTACTTTACTTATGGTTTGGTATTTACTTACACTTAGTAATTGCTAATAAAATTTTGACCAACTACTTAAAAGCAATGCTCAGCTTTAACCCCTATCATTGATTAGCCTTACACACCACATGAACTCACACCTTTGTGAGTTTGTGTCCACTGGTTCCCCACAACTTGTTGAGCTATGATCATGTGTGAGCTCACCCTTGCTGTCTCACACCCCCCCCACAGGAGAAGATCAGGTGGTTCAGGAGGAGCCGCCTAACACTGAGGAGTTTGATCTGATCTAGGTGGCGTTTCCCAGTTGACATCGGCGCCAACGATCCTTAGTTCGTTTTATGTTTATTTTTTTATTTTGTAATAAGTCTTCCGCTATGTAATAAATACTCTAATGTTTTATGACATTTATCTCTATACACTCTGTTATTATATATGTTGTCTTCTTTGGCGCATGTATGAGATGCACCCGGCTTTGTTCCTTAAAACCGGGTGTGACAGAAGTGGTATCAGAGGAAATGTTGACTGTAGGACGAAACCTGGATAGAAATGGACAAAACCCTTACCTACTTCTGATTCATTCCATACTTACCTTACTCTGATTCTCTCTATACTTGTCTTGATCCTGTCTCACCTTCTACTGTTCTACTCTGATCATTCTTACCTTTTCTACTCTGAGACAAGATGGATTTCACACCTTGGAATCCTACATTTATAACCTTTCTAAGAGATAGGAGACCTAAGACGAAATTAAAACTATTTTCTCTATTAAAAAAAAAAGTTGGTTGATTGTTCTGATGATCAATGTCTGATTTGCTTCTTTGATTGATTGAAATAGTATAGACGGGCATCTTAGCATGTACCACCATAAGGTAATGTATTAGCTTTAGTGGATAACACACTAATCTACTTAGCTAATAAATCCTCCGCAGTAACAATCCTCATAATTACTCGCCTTGTCTATAATTCTTCCTTTCTTACCTTGTGTGTCTAACCTAGATGGGCTACCCCTATACTGTTAGAAGAGAGCAGTATAGACTTGATCCTTGGTATGTCGTGTTTAAGAAAGGCAAAGGCAGTTTATACACTGTGCTAAAGGAACCAAAGAACTCACCAGTTCCAAGGGAGAAAGATTTGAAGTTGAAGTTGCAGTAACTACCACCATCAGACTAGCGGCATTCTTAGTAGATGGGAAGTTTGTTGGTGTCAACATCCGTGTGGTTAGAGATTTTTCGAATGTCTTTCCAGAGGAGTTACCAGGGATGCCACCAGATAGGGAAGTTGAGTTTGTCGTGGATCTCTTACCTGGGACTGCTCCTAATTCTAAACGGCCATACAGGATGTCCATAGAAGAGCTAAAGGAACTTAAGAAACAATTAATGGAGTTACAAGAGGCTGGGTATATTCGTTCGGATTCTTCACCTTGTGGAGTGCCAGTTCTGCTTATACAGAAGAAAGATGGATCGCAAGGGATGTGCATGGATTATAGGACCCTTAACGATGTCACCGTGAAGAACAAGTGTCCATTACCCCGCATTGAGGATTTATTTAATCGGATGAGAGGTGCAAGGGTATTCTCGAAGATTGATCTCTGATCGGGTTACCATCAAATGAAGATTAGGCCATAGGATATTCCCAAGAGGGATTTCTCGACTCGATATGGATTATATGAATTCACTGTTATGTTGTTTGGATCAACCAATGCACCAGCCTATTTTATGGATCTGAAGAATAAGGTGCTCATGATCTGGACAGATTCGTCGTGGTTTCATCGACGATATTTTTATTTTATTTCAAGAGTGATAGTGATCATGAGGAACATCTAAGGTTGGTGCTACAAAAGCTGCGAGATAATCAACTCTACGCTAAGTTCAGCAAGTGCGAGTTTTGGATTGACAAGGTGCCATTCCTTGGTCATATTATTTCTAATGGAGGAATAGCAGTGGATCCTGCTAAAGTGAAGGAGATAATGGAGTGGAGAGTGCCCACTACAGTTACGGAGATTCGGAGTTTCTTGGGACTCGCAGGATATTATCGGAGATTTATTGAAGGATTTTCTAAGATTGCTAAGCCCATGACATCGCTTTTGGAGAAAGGAAGAGAATTCAAGTGGGATGAGAAATGCCAAGAGAGTTTTGATCAATTGAAGGAGAGATTGATGTCACCTCCAGTACTGATTATGCCAGATCTGCAGAAGGGATTTGACATTTATTGTGATGCATGTGACCAAGGACTTGGATGTGTGCTTATGCAAGAAGGTCATGTGATTGCCTATGCGTCTCGTCAGTTACAGAGACATGAATTGAACTACCCCACTCATGACTTGGAATTGGCAGCCGTTGTGCATGCGCTTAAGATTTGGAGACATTATATCATGGGGACCAAGTGCCAAGTATATACGGATCATAAGAGTTTGAAGTATATATTCACTCAGAAGGATCTCAACCTTAGGCAACACTGTTGGTTGGAGCTTATTAAGGATTATGATTTGGAGATTCACTATCACCCGGGCAAGGCAAATTTGGTTGCAGATGCCTTGAGTCGCAAGGAGCATGTTCATTCAGCTATTGTTGCCCAGCTACCCGATGAGATTGTTGAGGATTTCAGGAGACTTAACCTGGGGATAGTTGCTCATACTGAAGGAGTTACTATTGATGTGGAACCTACTTAGGATCAAGAAATCCGCAAAGGTCAACTTGATGATGCTAAAATAAAAGAGATTAAGGATCTGATTACTGAAGGTCGAGTTCCGAAATTCACGGAAGATGAGCAGGGCACTGTATGGTTCAAGGACAGGATGTATGTTCCTGATATTAAAAGCCTTCGAGAGACTATTTTAAAGGAGGCCCATGATTCGGATTATTCTATTCATCCTGGTAGTACTAAGATGTATCAGGATTTGAAGCGGAAGTATTGGTGGTATGGATTGAAAAGAGATGTAGCTGCACATGTGGCTATGTGCGATGTATGTCAAAGAGTTAAGGCTGAACACCAGAGGCCAGCTGGACTACTACACCCACTGAAGATACCCGAGTGGAAGTGGGAAGAGATTGGTATGGATTTCATTACTGGATTGCCTCGCACCCAGAAAGGATATGATGCCATATGGGTGATTGTGGATAGATTGACTAAAGTGGCTCACTTTATTCCTGTGAAGACTACATATAAAGGTTCTCAGCTAGCAGAGTTATATATGGCTCGGATTGTGTGTTTACACGGAGTACCAAAGAAGATCGTGTCTGATCGAGGTTTGCAGTTTACCTCAAGATTTTGGAGAAGCTTTCATGAGGACATGAGTACAAAGTTGAATTTTAGTACAGCTTATCACCCCCAGACTGATGGACAGACTGAAAGGACTAATCAAGTATTGGAAGATATGTTGAGAGCATGTGCCCTTCAGCATGGAGGAAGTTGGGATAAGAGCCTACCTTATGCTGAATTCTCATACAATAATAGCTATCAAGCCAGTCTGAAGATGTCACCTTTTGAAGCTTTATATGGGAGAAAGTGCAGGACTCCTCTGTATTGGGATCAGACTGGAGAGAGACAGTTCTTTGGGCCTGAACTGATTCAAGAAGCAGAAGAACAAGTCCGTATAATACGAGAGAATTTGAGGGTAGCTCAAACCAGGCAAAAGAGTTATGCTGATAATAGAAGGAGGCCACTGGAATTTAAGGAAGGAGATTATGTGTACCTCAAGGTTTCACCACTTCGTGGAATGAGGAGATTCAAAGTTAAGGGCAAATTGTCCCCTCGCTATATTGGACCATTCTTGATCTTTAGAAGAGTTGGAGAGATGGAATACCAACTCGAGTTACCGGATAGTCTATCGGATGTGCATAACGTGTTCCACGTATCTCAACTAAAGAAGTGTCTCCGTGTTCCCGAGGAACAGTTACCCATGGATGAGCTCAGTGTTCAAGGTGATTTGACTTACACGGAGTACCCGATCAAGATTTTGGATATTTTGACTCGAGTTACAAGAAATAAGGTGATAAAGATGTGCAAAGTCCAATGGAGTCACCACGGTGAAGATGAAGCAACGTGGGAGAGAGAAGAAGAGCTTCGCATAGATTTTCCCCACCTTTTCCCTCGTTCTTCTTAAATCTCGAGGACGAGATTATTTTTAAGGGGGGTAGGATTTGTAATACCCAATTTACATTTGTTAGAAATAATATCAATAGAGAAACAAATTCCCCTTTTGTGAGTTTGACCTTTATGCATCATCACATGTGAACACCATCTTTAAAAAAATAAATCATAAAAATAAATACCACTAAATTATGCATCATGCTGGATATTTTATTTTGTGTGCATTTTGTGACAATATAAAAATGATGTGACAAGAAAAATATTAATTCCAAAAGGGAACTTAGAACTTAAAAGAAAAATCTTGAATCTAGAAAAAAAAGAGAAGGAAATAAATATGGGGAGGATAAAAATAAGTAAATAAAGATATACTATTCCTACACTAGAGTTTGAATTTGTATAATTGACTCAAAGGTGAAACACATGAAAGGATTCAAATTCAAATTGGGAATTTAAAATAGAAAGAAGACAAAATAGGAAAAAGAAAAAATAAAAAAAAGAAAACCCGCAACTGGGCCAACTTCACCCACTTCAGCCCAATTGCTATTCCAACCCCGCAGGCCCAGCTGCCGTGCCCTGCGCACCGACCGGTGGGTCCCACAGGTCAGGAACGCCACGCCCGCTTGAACCCGAGCGTCACGGCGCTGGCAGACGGGACCACACATCAGCCGAAACCGGTGCGCGCGAGTCGAACTCGGTGTATGACATGTGGACCCCGCATGGCATACACAACCACGACGCACTATTCCTCTTCTCCACCTCCACGCAACAATCGCATGTTGGCCGAGTTTTTCGCTGCCGTGAATCTCACCGGATCACCGAAATCCACGGTGTGCGCACGCCTATATGCCCTGGGTCGCTACCCCGTGTCACCATAAGCCAACGCTGGGACCTAGCGGATAGGATGGCACTCGGTAGAAGGAGGATTTATGCACCGCCATTGCCGCACAACTCGGCCTCGCGGGACGACTAGCCATTCCAGCACTGGGCCACCGTCGGGACCCCCACACCTTAGCGCTACTCTCCCTCGCATTACCCTGCCGACTCAAAGTGCCCAAACTCCCTTCCCTTGAGCGCCATTATAGCCGAGAGAGGAAGCAGCACCGCCGCCGGCTCGGTTTCATCTACACCGCCGTCGCGTCCACGATTTCGGCTCTGGGAGTCTCGCTTTGCATCGGGGATTTAACCGGGGTGCTCCCTGCTGAGGATTGGCGGCCGGAGCCCTCGAATTTCTCGCCGTTGTTCACACTCCGCCGCGGACCCGCCCTCCTCCATGGCCGAGCTCCTTCACAAATCAACAACCGGTGAGCGACTTCCTAACACATTCGCTGTCTCGTCCTCTATGCCTAGGTCCGTTCGGAGTGTCGAATGGGGCACGGTTGCCCGGGGTCAACGCGCGCCGCCGTGGGTTTTCCCCGTCGGGCACTCGGCTTGCCGAGTTGAGCGGGAGAAAGAAGAAAGGCCAGGAACGTTGATCTCATATTAAACGGCCCTGGTGTGTTGATGGGGGAAGGGGTGTTTTGAACCGTTGGATCGCGATCCAGTGGCTGGCAACTGATACCGGTTCACTTAAGCCTGGATCTAATCTGGGCACTTGATTCCCGATCGGACGGCTGATATGTGTAGATAACGCTTCGGCCCTAGAAACTTGCATAAGAGTCCCTGTACTTTACTAGATTCAACCCGCAGTTCGCGTAGCAGTACTCTGTGTCTTGCGGATTCTTGCCCCGAGACCCCTGCACTTCTCTGTATTAGTGCACTCAGTCCAGGAGGTTAGGAAATCAGATGAAATGGATTTCAAAAATGATTTTAATATATAAATAAGTGATAGAACTTATAAAATTCATAGAAAATTCATTTGAACTCCAAATTACTCTGTTCCAGTTTCTAAAATTTTGTAATATTAATCTCTATCACTTAGTGTCTCTGTTTTATCATGACAACAGCAAGAAAATTAATCCCACACTTAATCCTATTCTAAACACATAAAACCTTTGAAAATCCATAACTTAAAATCTATAACTCGAAAAATTATGATTCCTGTTCCTAGGATTTTATTTTATTGAGTAGAATATTTCTGTGTATTTTGTTTATATGTTTGGTGTATTGTTAATTTCTCTATATGCACTGTGCTTGTTTGTATTGTGGCGAGTAGAAGAGCCCGTGACTGAGGATCCTGGTGAGAAGCAGGTTGAAGTAGCTGAGCAGGAGCTCATTGAAGGCAAGTTGTGCCCTTGACCACTTTTTACCCAATAATGTTCTTTAATATCACTTAACCATGCATAGGTTAATTTTGATGGGACCCAATAGGTCACCCTAGATTGTTTACCTCATTACCTTGTTTATCCCTGAATCACTTGGGTAGTTTGCTATTGCTTTACCTGGTTGTGGGATAATCATTTATTACCTCTATGTTCCAATTCTGTTGTTATTCTATTATGTTCATGTCAAGTTCATTAATGTTAATTGGAACATAGAGCTTAACTTGAGAACCACGTGCCACCACAAGGGTTTAATGGGACGCCCTTGGCTGACTAATTAGGAAAGCTAGTGGAAGACTACCTTACCCGAAAGGGGCAAGGGCAGTAGGGGAGTGGTCAGTGTAGGGAGGTCCCTGGTTGATTTTGCTGCGATGGCAGTCAGCCAGGAACCCTGCATTGGAACTTCCTATAAATTGTAGCGGGTTTTCGGAAGCTAGTGGAACTTTGTAAAGGCCTCGTAGTGTTGCCCTGCCGCGCTTCCTAGGTAGAGGTGTATGGGATTCGCGACCCCTTGGCAGATGGGTAACATGACTTGTGGGTAAAGGGTACAACCTCTGCAGAGTGTAAAACTGGTATACTAGCCGAGCTCACGGTCAAGAGCGGCTCAGGACTCTCTGATGTTTAAATTATGGAACTTAAATTCAATTTTGTCATTTGCATTGCATGGGTTTGTTATTAATTTTGTTCTATTACTTTACTTATGGTTTGGTATTTACTTACACTTAGTAATTGCTAATAAAATTTTGACCAACTACTTAAAAGCAATGCTCAGCTTTAACCCCTATCATTGATTAGCCTTACACACCACATGAACTCACACCTTTGTGAGTTTGTGTCCACTGGTTCCCCACAACTTGTTGAGCTATGATCATGTGTGAGCTCACCCTTGCTGTCTCACACCCCCCCCCCCACAGGAGAAGATCAGGTGGTTCAGGAGGAGCCGCCTAACACTGAGGAGTTCGATCTGATCTAGGTGGCGTTTCCCAGTTGACATCGACGCCAACGATCCTTAGTTCGTTTTATGTTTATTTTTTTATTTTGTAATAAGTCTTCCGCTATGTAATAAATACTCTGATGTTTTATGACATTTATCTCTATACACTCTGTTATTATATATGTTGTCTTCTTTGGCGCATGTATGAGATGCACCCAGCTTTGTTCCTTAAAACCGGGTGTGACACCCCCATATGAAGATATGGTTGCCTCATAGCTCATTAGGAACTACTTTGGGTCTGAGTGCCCATCATACATAGGAAGCTGGGGTGACTTGTATGATGGGGGCCATGGGGTAGCCTGCAACTCTACTGCTAGAGGAGAAGCATCGTCAAAAGCAAAATTACCATGATGGAAATCATCATACCATTCATCATCGTTGTGTGAATTGTCTTGACGAAGCTCTCTGTATTGAGGCCTTCAGTCTTGGTCATCTTGGGTGAGATGACGCATTTCCTCAGCGGCCTCATCAATCTTCCTCTGAAGATCAGCGAGACAAAGCATCTTTTCTTTCTTCTTCTAGACCTGTTGATGAATGGCTTCAAGGTCCCTGATTTCTTGGTCCAACTCCTCCTCCTGGGGTGTTGGACTGGTAGCCTTCCTTTTCTGGATCCTAGCTTCGCGTAACATTTCTTGATCAACATCCAGCGGCTGCAGTGCAGCCCCTGGCCCTGATGACTTCTTCGACGGCATGACGAAGGTCAAAGCTTGCCGAAGGTGGTCAAGTGAGTTCACTGGAGGTGGGCGCCAATGTTGGTCACTTGTTCTCAAATTCTATGAATCAAGAACAAGGCAACACAAATGTTAATGGTTAAAGACCTTCGTCCTTCGAAGCATTATCTCCCTTAGGATATAATGATCTTTAGACGAAGGTCATGAAGAACATACCTTCATCATTTCGATATGTAAGTATAAATAGAAACATGTAAAGCGCAGAAAGAGTACAAGTAATCATATTGAATCATCAAATTATTCATATTAACATTATATAATCATGAGCAGACATTGATAATATCAAGTTACATTTGTACCTTCGGCTTGACAGAAGGTAAAAATCTGAGAATGACGTGTGAGTGATTACAAGTCAACGTGAATAGTACGGTGTTACTGTTCATCTATTTATAGGCACAGGACGCAGCCTGGGCAAAATTACGTTCATGTCCCTGACATTTACTATTAGCTAAAAGGTAAGATGTCGAGGACTAAACAGTCTTTTCTCCTTTAGGTCGGTTTCATTCTCCATCACCATCCTTGTGCTAAGCCGAAGCTTCTCCATCCACAGCTTCGGAACTGGTTCATCCTTCTTCCAGATCGCGCCTTTCATACCATGTACACATTTATCTCAAAGCCGAAGCTTCCTGTGATAGTATATTATACTGGAAAGCATGTTAGTCGTGTTTTTGAGGACCTTCGGAAGACGAAGGCCCCCAACAGCTACGCCAGGTGGGCCGCGAGGGCGCGCGGGGTGGGGAGCTAGGTTGGGGAGCTCAGCCGTGGGCGTGGGACACTGGGTGGGCTGCGTGCTGGCTAGGGTGGATGGGGGGCTTTTCCTTTTTTTATTATTTCTTTCTCTTCCTTTTTATTCCTATTCAAATCTAAATGTAGTTTTTGAATCAAAGATTCAAATATATTTAATGAGTTTGAATTGATGCACAAACACAACAATTCGACATAAAAAAGTCTTGGCATGATATGCAACAAATTCAAGGAATCTTTCTATGGTTTTATTTTACTAGGCTTACAGATATATAAATCAAAATAATTTCTCCATTATTTAGGAAAAGAGAAGGAAAGCAAAGAAATGAGAGAGTAACACCTGAATTTTGTGAATATTAGGAAAGAAATTTTATACCCTCAAATTCAGGGTGTTACACTAGGCACCATTTTCCTTTGAAGAGGGGAGAAAGGTTTTCAATGGGGCCATAGGTTGTAATTCTTAATTTTTTCTTGCACAGCCCTGTACAATACAAGGGCCAGCTTCCCCCACATGTAAAATGTAAAGGTCTGAGATTACACCATCAAGTGTAAAAGAGTATGAAAAAGCTTCAAAGTCATCCCTAAGGGGATGCAGAGCTAAAATGGCACCTTAGTCAAAGGTGAAGAAGCTCCAAAGTTGTTCCTAAGGGGATGTAGAGCTTAGCTCCAAAGTCATCCCTAAGGGGATGCAGAGCTAAAATACCACCTAAGTAAAAGGTGAAGAAGCTCCAAAGTCATTCCTAAGGGGATGTAGAGCTTAGCTCCAAAGTCGTTCCTAAGGGAATGCAAAGCTGAAATACCACCTAAGTAAAAGGTGAAGAGACTCCAAAGTCGTTACTAAGGGGATGCAGAGTCTAGGTGTGAATTTGTGTGTGTTTTTTTATCTTCGGCATACGATTGCATACTTCATCACATTATCTTATGCATTCATACAAACATACATTAGACATCTATAGCTTCATCGCATCATGACATATCACATAAAGCATTAGCAAAGAGAGAAGGTTTCTGCTTTCAACGTGAAAATGTTTCGTTGTGAACAAAGATGCTTCGTTGTGAATGAAGATGCTTCGTTATAAACGAAGATGTTTAACAGGAAAAGAAGGGAGAACGCTTCGTTATGTACGAGGGGGGCATCTTTTGATTTTGGTCCAAAGGTGCTTCGATGTGAACGAAAAGAAGGGAAGGTGTTTTTCGCCTTTGGCTCAAAAAGGTGGGAGCATCAGTTTCATCCACAGCAAAGCAAACAACAGTAGGATAAAAGGTAATGCAACATTACGAGGTATTCATAGATGTTTACAAATTTTTTATATTCAATCACAACTTTTTGCTGAATACATTGTTTTTCTTGTATAAAGAAGCCTAAAAGTGTTTTTAGTCATTAGCACAAGAAAGAAAAGCTTCCGAAGCTTTCTTCAGATCTTCAGAGTAAACTTCGGTTCATCAACCTCTACCAAGATCACCCTAAAAATGACAAAGGCAAAGGTATTGAGAAATGTAACACGGAAAAATCTGAAATAAAAACATGAAAGTAAAGAAAACTATCATACCTTGCCAAGCAAAGCTCGAGCTTCGTCTCTGGCAGCTTCTCGACCGCCCTTAGCCCAGATTTGAGTAATAAAAACTTATTGCCTATACTTCTGGCTTCAGCTGGAATATTGGCTAAGTCGGCCGGAGAAATAACAAACATAGGTTTGTTGACATCTCTCAAGTGTTTGCATCCAGTTTTTGCGAAGATGTTGGTCGTTCCCCGGGCGGCCACCAGCGCGCAGAAGTCCCATGCCCTTCCATTACTTCGTCAAATTCATTAATTTCCTTCTCCACGAAATCGAGGGCCTTTGGAATATCTTCGTTAAAGTAATTCTTTTCCCCTGATACTGCCCCAACTGAGTTGAAAATTTCACGCAGGCGGGTGGAGCTTTGTGCCACGAAGCCTGAGCATGTCTCCCGAAGTGACACTAAAGCTTTAGATAATTTAGAACTCTTTTCTGCTTTGTATTCGATCTTATTCTTCAAGCTTCTGGCCTCGTGCTCGTAACGATTTTCAGCTTCCTTTAATTCTGAATGTGCTTTTTCAAGCTCTTTACCCCGATTACAAATGCGAGCAGCCTGATCCGTGATCCGAAGTTGAGCTTCGGCCAGGTTTGTTTCCGCATTTTTAATCCAGGTTATTGACAACGAGTTCATTCTATAGTTACTCTGCCAAAGAATTTCCGCATTTTTAATCCAGCTTCCTTTAATTCTCTGCCAATGAATTTTCAAGTTCTTTCACCCTTTTCTCCAGGTTATTGACAACGAGTTCATTCTTCTTATCTTCATCTTCTTGCTGAAGTTTCAAAGCTTTACTCAGCAATAAGCTCTGCCAAAAAACAAAAGTTAGTCATAAAATCTGAAAGTTTAAAAATTTAAAAAGTCAAAGAGGCAGACATAAGAGTTTATACCTTAAACTTTGAGTAGAATAAGCTCCCAGTAATGTGTTGTCTTCTATAGTTACTGAGGTCCCGCTCAAGCTTCAAAAATCCAATAGTCTTTGATAAAGTATTAATAGTATTTGCTCCGGCCCGGTCAGGAATACATCCCAAAATCTCTTCGTCCACACCACCAAAGAGCACGGATCCGGGCTTGTATCCGCCAGCAAGGGCGAATTCTTTCAATTTAGAAATATCTTCATCGAACAGTTCTTGGCCGCACAGGTGCCGTCAGTCCAACTCTATGTCCTCCGAAGCCTTATCAGTGGATACTTCGGCTATGTATTTCTTTGGTGCTACATCAGATATAAGTCTGTCAATCTCTGACATTGTGGTCCCGAGGTTCTCAGCTTCAGGTATGACTTCATTAGCTTCAGCTTCGGCAATATCTTCAGCATTAGCAGGCACAATTTTTTTTCCGCCGAAGCCGAGTGCGGGGTCTTTTGGATGGCTTGCATTACGTCCATCATTTGTTGTTTCTTCTGACCCTCGGCATTTCCCCCGGTAGCCGAAGCAGTCTCCTTTCCCCCCGAGCGTTGTTCAAATCCCTTCCCCTTTGACTGCAATAGGTTAGTTAGATTTGACCCCAGGGGACTTAGTATTGCAAACGGGAAGGGTTTAGTAATTACATTCAGTATTTCTGAAACATCGACAGAGGAAGACAGAGAAGGACCCGCAGTCTTTTCTGGTACATCTTGTACCTTCATCCCTGCAGAAGCCATCCTAATAGGCTTTCATTTTTTGGGAGCCGAATCCTTCAACTTTGCTAGAACTTTCTGCTTCTTAACAACCCTCTAATCTTCTTTGATGGACCAGATGGCCTGCCTTTTTAGAATACTCACAACCCTCTTTCTCTTTGCTCCCCCAGCCCCTTCGTCAAGCATGTCGTAATCTGGATATTCAAAGTTAAGAGCATCCATCACCCGATTCAACCTTCGTTTTTCACGGGTGCTGAAGGCAGCTATCATCAACTGATCCTCTTTCTTCGTGTAGTTCCCAAGAATTTCATTGCACATTGTTTCTATTAGCTCCAACCATTCAGTGCAGGCTTTGCTGAATCTTTTTTGGAATTTAAACTGATAAGGAAGTAATACAAGTTCATACTTTTTCCCTTCTTCCCCTTTGTTCGGCATTCCCCACCCACCAGAAGTTGGAAACGTTCTGTTTGACAAATATTCTTGCACCAAGTCCCTAGTGCTAATATGTTCTGCCACGACTATAAATTCCACTTCAACTAGTTGGCAGGGGGACCCTAGCTGCATGTTGCACAAGGGTCGAGTCATGCCGAAGCTCAATTTTAAGGGACTCATCACCATACTCATAAGCTTCTCCCTCTTCTTCTCGTCAGCCTTCATGTAAAACCATTCATTTGTCCACCCGGTCAGCCACTTAGTGCGGTAACCAATCACGGGAGCCTTGGTGTCCTTTCGGTATGCAAAGTTGTAGCACCCAAAGTTCTTGTGCAGACCATCAGCCTTAGCCTTCGTCTGATAATGGAGTTCGTGCACCTAACAAAACCCTTTAGCATTGGCACTCTTTCCTTGACTTCGAAGAGCCCATATATACACACTAAGTCTAACTATGACATTGGGGGGGGTCAGATGATGTAGGTAAATTTCGAACTTCTTTAGAACATCACCGATCATCTCCTAAAGGGGGAACGGAAGTCCTGCCCTGAACAAGCTTTTGAAGACTACGACTTCGTCATCTTTTGTCTCTGGAATCACCTCTTCCCTAGCAAAACGAACAAGTCTGTCATCATTCTCTCCAAAGTATCCTAGTTTTTTCATTAAAATTAGATCCTTTGCCTTAACTGCGGATTTCCTGAATTCAATATGGTTGGGTTTGCTCGGGCTTAGAATGCCATCATCATTCCCATTTTCATTTTCCCTATCAGCTTCGGCGATGGTCGGTTCAGTTTCGACATCAACATCTTCTGTTGGAATTAGTTCTTTCTCTTCTTGCACAACCAACCTAGAATGCTTCATCGTCTCTAAATTGGGGACTGTCTTAGAAGTTCCAGCCTCTTCTCCTTCGCGCGCCACTCTAGCAGTAGATGTCACTCTAGCCATTTTAGTTTTCAGTCTTTGACAGATGAAGTTACACTTAAACGATGAAACGTTTGTCTGAAGTGTAAGCAGCGAGTTCATAGAAAGCAGCAAGCTTCAGCTTCAGTAAAAAATTTCATCAGCACAATGGTGCAATGGCAATGAATGTTGTGGTAACTTCTCACCAACTCGTCTGTTTATATAGCCCCGTAGGTGAAGAAGGCGAACCACCGAGACGCGCGTACTGGCTGATCGGTGGACCGGTAAGTGTTGTGAATTTTATATTCAATTTTTAATAACAAGCTCAGGGAAGGTGTTTTTGGACCTTCGACATCCAGAAGCCTTCATATTTTTCACGAATCGAGCTCGTTATGAAAAACGATCTAGCACCACGAAGAGCCTAATGTTGGGGGCCTTACTCTTTCGAAGGTCCTCAAAAACACGACTAACCATTTATTTCTTGCATAATGTGGAGTATTACAGGAGCTTCGTCATGAACAAAGGTTCACGATGGGAGTCTTCTTCTTCGTCGAAGGTCTTTAAGACGAAGATATAGCTTGAAACATGACTAACGATGAATGCCAAAGCTATAGTCGAAGAGCTTCGGCTTAAAGTAGTGTCGAAGATCAAGCATGATGATGAGCCGAAGATGAAAAGACTAGCTAGTCCCTAATGATTTATGTTACAATTATGAGCACATGTTAAGGTCATAAATGTATTTTTACCCGGGCTACGTCCCGTGCCTATAAATAGGTGAACAGTACTACCATACTGTTCACGCTGGATTGTAATCACCCTCACGTCAACACCTTCGAACAAGCCGAAGGTATCAATGTACTATAAATCTTATTAATATCCATATGTTTATCATGAAATAAATATATGAATCGATATATGAATGGATAATATTTATCATCTCTATGAATTGTTATTCTTGCGAATGGTGTGTTCTTCATGACCTTCGTTTGAAGATCATTATATCCGAAAGGAGATGATGCTTCGGAGGGCGAAGGTCCCTAATTTTTAACAATTGTGTTGCCTTGTTCTTGATTCATAGCATTTGAGAACAAGAGACCAACAATGAAGTTTATGCTCAAAGGAAGATAGAAATCATAGTAAGGTAAATGGACAAGAGACACATAGATTTTTATCTCATGGTTCGGTCAAGCGTAATATGCCTGCCTACTCCACGTTGTGGTATCCCAATGGACGAGGGTTGCACTCAACCCCTCTCAAGTGATCCAAATATCAAACCACCGTTCTTCCTTATATCACAAATCTAGTTTTGTGAGGAATCTTTATAAGTTGGAGCCTCTCACACCTTACACAAGATGATGACAATCCAAATCAGAGTAAGGGGGGGAGTATGTAACACCTCAGGTGTTACCATGGCACTGGCTTCATATATGCACTGATGATTTGTTATCATGTGGTTAAGTGGAGGAGAAGAAGCACCTAAAACCTTAGAAGCAGGGGTTATCTAAGAAAGGTTAATGACAAAAGCTTCACCCACACATTTTGATCAATTGTAATCTTGAGCCAAGGAGGTTAAACCCTAAAGACACCTAAGGGCACTAGACTTCCAAGCAAGGGATCAACGGATAAGTTAATCAAATTGCTAAACCTTGATTCTAATCCTTAACCGAAGTTTAAGTAACATTATAACTTACAAAATGCAGAGGGGAAACATTACAAAAAGACCCCTTAAAGACCCCAAATTCACCCCTTAAGTTGAGAGCACACTAGAGCTCTCTAATCTTTTCTAAGTCAAAATTTAACCCTAATCTAAAGATCAAATGTGATCACTTAGTAGATGGCGCCAAAACCACTTGGCCTGAATACCAAAAAGGTGCCAAACCACCTAAGGCACCCACTGGAAAAGTTTGAAACCGAGCCAAAATCGTTTGCCATGTTTTGGCATCTCTTTTGTCGCCGAGTGGACAGGGAGACAAGCCAGATTTGGCGTCCGCAAATCTCCCTACCTAGGGCATATCTGCCATTGGAACTCACATAAAAGTGGCAGCCCTAGGTGCTAGGAGGAGGCCTGCGCTGGATTTTTGCCAAGATTCGCACGTTTGCGATCTCGGCGAGCTGTTGAACATGGGTAGAAGAACACCTCCACGTGTTCGACGTGCCCTGAACACGCCAGAGCACGCCCAGCGCCCGACCCCGCGCGCCCCGCGCCACACAAAGCCACGCCCGTGTCCCCTGCCCGTGCCTGCGCCTATAAAGCCAGCCGAAGCTTCAGTCGTATGCCCCCGCGCGCTCTCGACCTCACCGGAGCGCGAGATCGTCGGAGTTTACCCTGCACACGGCGTGCCAGCGGCCGCCCGATCCCCCGCCACCGTAGATCGGCTAGCAGAACCATTCCCAACCCCGTCCAACCCTAGGAATAGACTCTACGTGCCTCGGTGAAGCTCCTAGAGCGAGGAATCGAGCTCTGCGTCGCCGGAGAAACCAGATCAAGGTCACCTGACTTCACCCGACCACTGGCGAACGTAGACCGAGCTCCACGGTGAGTTGTTCTTCGATTCCTTACACAGGTCGGCTCTTTAGCATCCCGTGAAGCTCCCCGTGCCCTTGGATTGACCTATATCACCGTGGATAGGCCGGAGCACTCGCCGCCGACGAGCTCGCCTGCCTGCGCACGTGGACCAGCCGATTCCGGCCATCACCGTCATCGAGCCGTACCTCATTGTGACCGCGAGGACTTCCCGAAGCCAACCCCATCCTTCACCGGACCTCCCTCGCCGCCGGTAAGCCGCGCCGCCCTTTTTCCTTTCGCGGGCACTGTTCAAGGGGGGGGAGGGACCTCGGGGAGGAAGAAATAGAAGTCAGGGGGTTTTTGAACTGTCAGAGACTCAAATGAATAGTTGCTCAGGGGTATAAGTTAAAGAACTGGTTTAGGAAAAGCCCAGGGTCCTCGGTGTAAACTGGTTTTCCAGAAAACCTTTTTAATATTTCTAATTTAAATACAAACAGAGCTTGTAAAATTCATAACTTCAGTTTTATTCAACCAATTTTAATCAAACCAATTTTGCCAGATTCTAAATAATGTGAACTACCTAGGAAAAATACACAACCCCCTTAGTATTGCAAAAGAATTTAAAGTTTGGAATTAAATATTGAATTAGCCAAAAGCTAAATAATAGAGGAAAAAATAGTTACACTGTTAGACTGAGGTTAAGAAAAATCAGGGAAGTACTTAATCACTCCCTAATCTGTTTAAAAATAATAAACCCCTCAGTGCACCAAATTAAGGTAGGTTTTACTATTTAAAATCATTTTAGCTAGAAATTAAAGAAAATAGAAAAGGTAGTTTAAAATAAGAACCAAGGAGCAACCACATTTTTGTTAGCTCACTTATTTGATATAGTTCACAGGAAAATTTTATTAGACCCTTATTTAGTACAAAAAAAATGAGATACCTTTTATTTTATGAAAACAAGGGAAACTTAGAAAAATCCTAGAAAAATAACCTTGAGGAGAAAACACCCTAAACCTTGGGATAACTAATAATATGTTGCTATAAATATAGGAAAAATAGGAGTTCTATTGTTGATATTTTTCAAATAACAAGTTAGTTATAAGTACCTTTTTGGCATTAAACTTTAGAAAATCACAACTAAATATGCAGTAGGTCTTTTTCTTTGATTTTAAATACAAAGGCCTAATATCACTTATGAATCTGGACAAAATTTTGCACAAGTAGTACCTGAATTAATACCCACCTCAAATTTTTAGAAGAACCCACAAATGTTAATATTTACCCACTGAAATTTTTATAACATTTTCTGAAAATGTTAACTAACCTTGATAATTAAAAAATGCTTAATAAGAAGCGATAGAAAGAGAAAGGGAAACTTTGGGGAGAAATAGATGAAAATACAAAACCTTTAATTGTATCCAAAAAGAAACCCTAGAGAAACACTAAACTTAATGCTGTTTTATGATGCATAACTTTTACAAATGATCATATCATTTTTATGCATATATCTTATACATTGCATTCGATAGACTGTAATCTTGCTGACGGGGAGTACATCCTCGTGCCGGAGCAAGGAGTTGCTCAGGAGGTAGCCCAGGATCCAGCACCAGAGCCTGCCATCGAGGATCTGCCTGCCCCAGCTTTGGAAGGCAAGCCCCAGTTTTATGCATAACCAGTTCTATATATTATTTTACTGCACTTAATAATTGTAGGCTTGTATTGTGCACTTAAGTGTAGGAGTTGCTTGAAACCATAGTTGCATTAACTCAGGATTTCCTTTTAAGATGGATACTAGTATGATAGGTCGAGTAGCTGCTTTACTAATTTGGGATCTCGGTAGAAGTCGAGTGATTTTTCTAGCGCTCGTGCGAGGTCAGGAATTGGTTGTATCCATTTTCATATCATAATGATGTTGGTCTGTGGACAACAATCCATGGGGATTGATTGTCTACGAGGCAGAAATTGGAATAAGGATTAAGGTGTGGTACCGTGTGTCAAGCGTTTGAACGTACTAAGCACATACCGAGAAATATGGTAAATCGGTAAGCCTAGTACCTGAGTGAACCTGCCTGCAGATTGCCCTCCTCACGTGACCTGAGACGTGGTCTCCCATTCCGGTTATGGTGGGTACAAGTGCGGTCACTGCACGACGACAGTCGGGGTCAGTGAGGCATTGTACGCCAAGGCGGTGAGCCCCTTTCTGTTGCCAGGGAATCGATGGGGACGGTTGAAGTGTGTGGGGACGGAGTGCCTCGCCACGTCGTGTGTTTAGGTTTACCTTGCAAGGTTTAAAAACTCGATTCGAATCATCTGCTTCTCGCAGCTAATGAGACTGCTTGAACCATGCTGCTACATTGAGTAACAAGTGGAAATGTGATGACTTGGCAAAAGTTATTGATTGCTAAATGTTTGATACCATGTATGATGAGATAGGTACACATTTAGTCTTAAGAGAGTCACACTAAAACTTGAAAAACCTAAAACTTGATTTTTAGACTTAGCTAGTGCTTTTGGCAAGCAAACCCCTCAGCCAAACAACTGCATGTCTAGAGGTAGAGGAGTAGACTCCTCACACCGGGTAAGTCTAGCTGAGTATTAGTATACTCAGCCTTGCTTGTGGCATAATTTTACAGGTTCTCTGGAAGACATGGTTGCTAGAGTGACTTGGCCGTCCATCTTGCCACCGGGTTGGACAGTCGAGTGGGATCCTACCTCGGCTGAGGAGGAGCATGAGGAGTGATGGGACAGGCTTCCCCGACCTTCCATTTATGTATCGTTAGTTTTATTCCGCTGCATTCCGAACAATGTTCACTACTTTTGTTTAAACTCCAATGATGTTGTAATAAATTTAATACTCCTTAATGTTGGTTTTTATGTTTTATTGTATTTGCTCTGTGCCTCACCATCGAGTGAGTACGTGGTACTTGATCCTATTAGTGGCCTCGTCGGACTAGATCCGAGGGACTGACGGGTTATTCATATTTAAGTGTGGTCTATCCTCTAAGGTGGGACTTAGGCACTTAAGTTGGAATAATTCAGGCAGTTCCGCCACAGCTGGTATCGGAGCTCGTACCACCACAGAGGAATCAATAAATTGTAAATACCATCCTTTTCAAAAGTAAAACTTGTTAGAAACAAATGTAGGATAGATCGTCAGGACGATAAGGATAGACCTAGGACGTGAAGCCTAAGGATGATAGAGGGGTAGCTAGGTGGCTATTTGAGTAAGCCCTACAGGCTACTGTATGGGATGGGAGTTTTTCCCTATTCCCTCTGAGTTGAAATAAGGTCGTTTAGGACGAGCATGCATGCATCCTTTACTTAAACTACTTGATAATTAGGTAAAAATCTTAATATATGATAATGACAGATTAAGTACATTCAGTGATCTTATCGTAGCCTTCGCTAGGCCAGGCTTTGAATTCCTTATATTTTATAATTCTTTTTCTTTTTCACTTACGCTTAACCGTACACAGATGACTTCTCACGGATCCTCAGAAGGAGGGAACGCACATTCCCACACGGATGGACTTGCACGAGAGGGTTTTCCCCGTATCTTGTGGGAGGTACTTCAGGGAGCAGGATACACGACGCCTCCCTAGTACGCGGTGCAGCTGTTCGAGAAGCACTGGGTGCCCCGCTGTAGGGTGAGGATGACCCTGGAGCCTCATCCCTTACAGCCAGGCTAGCGTTCGTTGGACTCTGAGTCTTTCGGATACCGGGCTGAGGATACTATCGAGGCCATTGCTCTCCACGGGCTGACCACCTTCTGTGGTTTTCACCCCTTGGAGCTGTCTACTCACCCCATTGGCTTGTTCCCCGCTAAAAAGGAGGACGACCCAATGTGGAAAGATCGAGTGGAGCATGCCAAGGATATATGGGCTCTTTACCCAGGGCAGACTGCTCACGTGACGGTGCGATGCATGGATGCTCTGTATCGTCTGCAAGTGATGCGAGGAGAGGCAATGTCTCATCTTATGGCATTGTTGGAGGCTACCAAGATCACCTTGGATAACAGAGAGGAACTTGTGGTAGACCTGTCCACTGAGATGGTGGAAAAGGACCTACAGGTGGAACAGATGTCCAACGAGATCCAGGAGCTTGAGGAGCTAGTGGGAACCAGGGAGAACACCATTGAGGTTCTTGAGGATCAGCTAATCAACACTCAGCAGCAACTAGCAGAAGCCAACCAACATTTGGATATGCACCGCCAGGAGATCCAGGACATGGAGGCCAACGAGGATGTTGACATCGAGGGAGGAGAGGAGCCGAAGCCTGCATCCAGCTTGGACACTGCTGGCTCGGGGAGACCACCTTCCCCCGAGTCGAGCGTTGCCTCGTTTGCTCACTAGGTCGCAGGGATAGAGTTACAAGTGTGTGGCGGTAGAACCCCTCGAAGCTAGCTTAGCTTTTGCACCCTTGGGGTACTAGGCTAGTCAGAGTTGAGTCTTTTGGGTCACTGATGTAATCGTAACAAACTCTTTTGGGAAGTATGGATGATGAATGATGCCAGCTTTAATTTATGAAGAGAAGTTTTATGCCACGTAATATCTTTTATGAATTATGCAAGAGAATATTGGTTTTACCCTTTCAAATCTTTTGCCACGATGAACCCTAACATCAGAAGTATGATATTGAGAGCATCCTTAATTTTTCAGATGGCAGGAAGGGCGCGTCATGGACAGAATGAACGCATTCCTCCACCACCGCCACCGCCTCCTACCATGCAAGAACTGATGGCTCAGTAGAATGAGATTCTGCGACAGTTGGCTCAGCGTCAGCCGCCACCTCAGCACTATGGTGGTGGTGATCACCATCAGCGTCCCCCAGCAGCAGCCACTTATCAGGAGTTCCTCAGCATGCAGCCGCCATTGTTCACTCGGGCACAGAATCCGCTTGATGCTGATGTATGGCTTAGGGTAGTGGAATCCAAATTCCCACTACTCAATGGAGTTTGTTCAGATGTGGCTAAGGTCAGGTTCGCCACCCAGCAGCTTCGTGGACCCGCGCGGACATGGTGGGACCACTTCCTTGCTATGCAGCTAGTTGACCATGTGGTGAAATGGAGAGAGTTCAAGGCAGCTTTCAGTGGGCATCATATACCAGTAGGCATTATGGACCGCAAGCTCAATGAGTTTTTGGCACTCACTCAGGGAAATTGGACAGTGTTGCAGTACGCTCAGGCCTTCAATGACCTGTGTCAGTATGCTGGATACCACGCAGACACTGATGAGAAGAAGCGGGACAGGTTCAGGAGGGGCCTCAGCACTAAGCTCCGCGACCGTCTCAACACCGTCAGGGCCAACAGTTACAATGAGTTAGTCGACATGGCCATTTCTCAGGAGGACTGCATCACAACCTGTCAAGCAGAAAAGAAGAGGAAGGCCCCTGTGGCAGGATCATCAGCTCGGCCTCAGCGCTTTAGGATTGTATCTGACACTCAGAATAGGGGACCACAGTAGCAGCAAGGACGTTGGGTGATTCGACCACAACAACAGCAGCAGCCGGCACCCAACCGCTCTCAGCTCCCAGTTTAGAGGAACAACAATTAGCCACAGCAGCATTAGTACCATCAGGCCAATGACAACAGGTGTTTCACTTGTGGTAACACCGAACACTATGCCAAGAATTGCCCCCGGAATCAGCAGAGGCAGGGACAGGGTTCCAATCAGAACCAAGGCAAGAGGCAGAAGGTGCAAGTGAGGCAAGGCAGGCTGAACTTTACCACCATGGCTAACATTCCGGAGGGAGCACCCGTCATGACTGGTATCTTTACCGTTTTGAATAATCCTGTAATCATTCTTTTTGATTCTGGTGCATCACACAGTTTTATCAGTACAAAATTTAGTGCCAAATGCCAGTTACCTTTCCATCACACCAGTGGGGGTATTACAATTTCAACACCAGGAGGCAGAGTTGCCACCTATCAAATCAACAGGCAGGTGCCTATAAAATTTGGTAGTCTTGTGATTAGAACCACCCTCCTCATCTTGGGTTTGGATAGTGTGGACTTCATTTTGGGAGCTGACTGGTTATCCAGGCATCAGGTAGTACTTGATATTGCAGCAAGGGCCATTGAGATTCACTCCCCTACTTGCGGCGAAACCACATTATATTTGCCTAACCAGGGTTGTACTCGATCCCGTGCCTTCACTATGATGGAATCGCCTATTGAGAAAATCCCAGTGGTCTGAGACTACCCAAATGTTTTTCCGGATGAATTACCAGGAATGCCACCCGACAGGGACATAGAATTCGCAATTGAGTTGCAACCCGGAACTGCCCCTATATCCAAGAGACCCTATAGGATGCCTCTAGCAGAGTTGGCGGAATTGAAAAAGCAGTTGCAAGAATTGTTGGACAAGGGGTTCATTCGCCCAAATACTTCACCATGGGGATGTCCTGCCTTATTCGTGAAGAAGAAAGATGAGAGTCTGAGATTGTGTGTCGATTACCGCCCTCTCAATGCGGTGACCATCAAGAACAAGTATCCATTGCCTCGCATTGATGTATTGTTTGATCAGTTGGTGGGAGCCAAAGTATTCTCCAAGATAGACCTTTGCTCTAGCTATCATCAGATCAAGATACGGGCTAGTGATATTTCGAAGATGGCCTTCTCTACCAGATATGGGCTTTACGAGTACTTGGTGATGTCTTTCGGGCTGACCAATGCCCTGGCTTATTTCATGTATTTGATGAATTTAGTCTTTATGCCAGAGCTGGACAAGTTTGTGGTGGTCTTCATTGATGACATTCTGGTTTATTCCAAGAATGAAGCCGAGCACACTAAGCATTTGCATACCGTACTTCAGAGACTGTGCGACCATCAGTTATATGCTAAATTGTCCAAATGTGATTTTTGGCTGAGGGAGATAAAATTTCTGGGTCATACCATTTCTCAGGATGGGGTATCAGTTGATCCGAAGAAAGTGCAAGAATTGATGAATTAGAAACCTCCTACCACAGTACGGCAGATCCATAGTTTTCTGGGATTGGCAGGGTATTATCGATGATTTATTCCGGATTTCTCCAGGATTGCAAAACCCATGACTGAACTGTTGAAGAAAGGAGTCATGTATGAATGGAGCCAGAAATGTGAGGATGCCTTTCATACACTTAGGCAACATTTGACCACAGCACCCATGCTAGCTCAACCTGACAACACCAAACCCTTTGTGGTTTATTGCGATGCTTCCGGTACTGGATTGGGATGTGTCTTGACGCAAGACACCAGAGTCATTGCTTATGCCTCCCGAGCACTCAGACCCCATGAGCAGAACTACCCCACACATGATCTGGAGTTAGTAGCCGTGGTTCATGCTCTCAAGATTTGGAGACATTACTTGATGGGAGCTCATTGTGATATCTACACTGATCATAAGAGTCTCAAATATATCTTCACTCAGGCTGATCTTAACATGAGGCAGAGAAGATGGTTGGAACTCATCAAGGACTATGATTTGGAAGTGCATTACCATCCTGGCAAAGCCAATGTTGTGGCAGATGCCTTAAGTCGGAAGGCCCAGTGCAACTGTGTGAGTATGGATGCAAAAATCACCACCCTATGTGATGAGTTGTGCAAGATGAACATATATGTTGTTTCCTCTGGTGCTTTGAGTTATATTTCAGTGGAACCCATCCTACACGAGCAAATAGTCTTGGCACAGATTGGTGACAAGGGTGTTCAAGTCATTAAGGAAATGATCAAACAAAAGGTGGACAAATACAAATGCTTCCATCAGGACAGCAAAGGAATTCTACGGTTTGGAGACCGCTTGGTTGTCCCCAAGAACCCTGAGCTCAGAAAGAAAATATTGGATGAAGCTCACCTTTCCAAATTCTCCATGCACCCCGGAAGTAACAAGATGTATCATGATCTCAGATCTTTGTACTGGTGGACCAGAATGAAAAGGGAAATTGCTAAGTATATATCTGAGTGCGACACTTGCCAAAGAGTCAAGGCCAGTCATTTGAAGGTAGCAGGCACCTTACAGCCCCTTCCCATACCATCTTGAAAATGGGAGGATATTTGCATGAATTTCATTGTGGGATTGCCCCATACCTCCCGGCACCACGACTCTATTTGGGTCATTGTGGATAGGTTGACTAAGATAGCTCATTTCTTGCCAGTACATACCACCCATAGGGCAGAGAAGTATGTAGAAATCTACATTGACCAGATAGTTCGCTTGCATGGAATACCAAGGACTATTGTATCTGACAGAGGAGCACCATTCGTGGCACGTTTCTGGGAGCAATTGCAAGAATCACTTGGGACCCATGTAATAAGAAGTTCAGCATACCATCCTCAGACAGATGGTCAGACAGAAAGGGTGAATCAGATTTTGGAAGACATGTTGAGGGCATGTGTGTTGCACTATGGGAAGGATTGGGACAAGTGTCTTTCCTTGGCAGAATTTTCTTATAATAACAGCTACCAGTCCAGCCTAAAGATGGCACCTTTTGAGACCTTGTATGGGAGAAGGTGTAGGACACCGCTAAATTGGTCACAAGCTGGAGAGAGGGAAATTTTTGGACCTGACCTGGTTCTTGAAGCAGAGGAGAAAGTCAGAGTCATTGAGAAGAACTTAGAAGCTGCTCAGGCCAGACAAAAGAGCTATCATGACAAGAGGAGGAAGCCTCTACAGTTGGAAGTGGGAGATCATGTTTATCTTAAGGTGTCACCCACCAAGGGGGTTCAGAGATTTGGAATCAAGGGCAAGTTAACTCCTCGCTACATTGGGCCCTATGAGATCATAGAAACTTGTGGGCATGTAGCATATCAATTGAAGTTGCCACCCCATATGTCAGCAGTTCATGATGTGTTCCACGTATCTCAGCTGTGAAAGTGTGTCCGCTTACCCACAGAAGTGCTACCTGAACCAAAATTGGAGATAGAACCAGACTTGTCCTATCAAGAGCACCCCGTCAAGGTATTGGATCAAAAGGAGAGATCAACGCGGGCAACGTCGATCAGGATGTATAAGGTTCAGTGGAGTCACCATTCAGTAGAAGAGGCTACGTGGGAGATTGAGGATTTTCTACGTTCTCAATTCCCTGACTTTCTGCCCAAAGGAGTCGGTACGTAATCCAAAAAAATGCCACCCCCACCTGCCCTTTGAATCTAAATATAAGAAAAACTTAGATGTTAAAGGTATAGTAAGCTTTGAAAATAACTTTAAAAGGACTTCCTTCTGAAGTTGCAAAGAGAATGACATTCGAAGAGCTGTTAACTAGAGAAACTTGGCTAAAGGAAAAAGGCAACACACCAGCACACCTCCTTGGTACCCCTAAAGGATCCCTACCCAAAATCTCGGGGCGAGATTCCTTTAAGGGGGGAGGGCTGTAACACCTCAGGTGTTACCAAGGCACTGGCTTCATATAGGCACTGATGATTTGTTATCATGTGGTTAAGTGGAGGAGAAGAAGCACCTAAAACCTTAGAAGCAGGGGTTAGCTAAGAAAGGTTAATGACAAAAGCTTCACCCACACATTTTGATCAATTGTCATCTTGAGCCAAGGAGGTTAAACCCTAAAGACACCTAAGGGCACTAGACTTCCAAGCAAGGGATAAGTGGATAAGTTAATCAAATTGCCAAACCTTGACTCTAATCCTTAACCAAAGTTTAAGTAACATTATAACTTACAAAATGCAGAAGGGAAACATTACAAAAAGACCCCTTAAAAACCCCAAATTCACCCCTTAAGTTGAGAGCACACTAGAGCTCTCTAATCTTTTCCAAGTCAAAATTTAACCCTAATCTAAATATCAAATGTGATCACTTAGTAGATGGCGCCAAAACCACTTGGCCTAAATACCAAACAGGTGCCAAACCACCTAAGGCACCCACTGGAAAAGTTTGAAACCGAGCCAAAATCGTTTGACATGTTTTGGCATCTCTTTTGTCGTGGAGTGGACCGGGAGACAAGCCAGATTTGGCGTCCGCAAATCTCCCTACCTAGGGCATATCTGCCATTGGAACTCACATACAAGAGACAGCCCTAGGTGCTAGGAGGAGGCCTGCGCCGGATTTTTGCCAAGATTCGCACGTTTACGATCTCGGCGAGCTGTTGAACATGGGCAGAAGAACACCTCCACGTATTCGACGCACCCTGAACGCGCCAGAGCACGCCCAGCGCCCGACCCCGCGTGCCCCGCGCCATGCCAAGCCACGCCCGTGTCCCCTGCCCGCGCCCGCGCCTATAAAGCTAGCCGAAGCTTCAGTCGTACGCACCCGCGTGCTCTCGGCCTCACCGGAGCGCGAGATCGCCGGAGTTTGCCCTGCACACGGCGTGCCAGCGGCCGCCCGATCCCCCGCCACCGTAGACCGGCCAGCAGAACCATTCCCAACCCCGTCCAACCCTCGAAATAGACTCTACTTGCCTCGGTGAAGCTCCCAGAGCGAGGAATTGAGCTCTGCCTCGCCGGAGAAACCAGATCAGGGTCATCGGACTTCACCCGACCGCCGGCGAATGTAGACCGAGCTCCACAGTGAGTTGTTCTTCGATTCCTTGCACGGGTCGACTCTTTAGCGTCCCGTGAAGCTCCCCGTGCCCTTGGATTGACCTATATCGCCATGGATAGGCCAAAGCACTCGCGGTCGACGAGCTTGCCCGCCTGCGCACGTGGACCGGCCGATTCCGGCCATCACCGTCGTCGAGCCGTACCTCATTGTGACCGCAAGGACTTCCCGAAGCTAACCTAGTCCTTCGCCTGACCTCCCTCGCCGCCGGTAAGCCGCGTCGCCCTTTTTCCTTTCGTGGCCACTGTTCAAGGGGGGGAGGGACCTCGGGGAGGAAGAAATAGAAGTCAGGGGGGTTTTGAACTGTCAGAGACTCAAATGAATAGTTGCGCAAGGGTATAAGTTAAAGAACTGGTTTAGGAAAAGCCCAGGGTCCTCGATGTAAACTGGTTTTCCAGAAAACCTTTTTAATATTTCTAATTTAAATACAAACATGGCTTGTAAAATTCATAACTTCAGTTTTATTCAACCAATTTTGGTCAAACCAATTTTGCCAAATTCTAAATAATGTGAACTACCTAGGAAAAATACACAACCCCCTTAGTATTGCAGAAGAATTTAAAGTTTGGAATTAAATATTGAATTAGCCAAAAGCTAAATAATAGAGGAAAAAATAGTTACACTGTTAGACTGAGGTTAAGAAAAATCAAGGAAGTACTTAATCACTCCCGTTTAAAATAATAAACCCCTCAGTGCACCAAATTAAGGTAGGTTTTACTATTTAAAATCATTTTAGCTAAAATATAAAGAAAATAGAAAAGGTAGTTTAAAATAAGAACCAAGGAGCAACCACATTTTTGTTAGCTCACTTATTTGATATAGTTCACAGGAAAATTTTATTAGACCCTTATTTAGTACAAAAAAAATGAGATACCTTTTATTTTATGAAAACAAGGAAAACTTAGAAAAATCCTAGAAAAATAACCTTGAGGAGAAAACACCCCAAAACTTGGGATAACTAATAATATGTTGCTATAAATATAGGAAAAATAGGAGTTCTGTTGTTTGATATTTTTCAAATAACAAGTTAGTTATAAGTACCTTTTTGGCATTGAACTTTATAAAATCACAACTAAATATGCATTAGGTCTTTTTCTGTGATTTTTAACACAAATGCCTAATATCACCTATGAATCTGGACAAAAATAACAATTGGTACATAAACCTCACTTAAATCATAGCTATAGTGTAAAATGCCCTTTTACACTTGTTTTTGTTAATTTTGCACAAGTAGTACCTTAATTAATACCCACCTCAAATTTTTAGAAGAACCCACAAATGTTAATATTTACCCACTGAAATTTTTATAATATTTTTGGAAAATGTTAACTAATCTTGATAGTTCAAAAATGCTTAATAAGAAGCGATAGAAAGAGAAAGGGAAACTTTGGGGAGAAATAGATAAAAATACAAAACTTTTAATTGTATCCAAAAAGAAACCCTAGAGAAACACTAAACTTAATGCTGTTTTACGATGCATAACTTTTACAAATGATCATATCATTTTTATGCATATATCTTATACATTGCATTCGATAGACTGTAATCTCGCTGACGTGGAGTACATCCTCGTGCCGGAGCAAGGAGTTGCTCAGGAGGTAGCCCAGGATCCAGCACCAGAGCCTGCCATCGAGGATCTGCCTGCCCCAGCTTTGGAAGGCAAGCCCCAGTTTTATGCATAACCAGTTCTATATATTATTTTACTGCACTTAATGATTGTAGGCTTGTATTATGCACTTAAGCGTAGGAGTTGCCTAAAACCCTAGTTGCATTAACTCAGGATTTCCTTTTAAGATGGATACTAGTATGATAGGTTGAGTATCTGCTTTACTAATTAGGGATCTCGGTAGAAGTCGAGTGATTTTTTTTGCGCTCACGCGAGGTCAGGAATTGGTTGTATCCATTTTCATATTGTAATGATGTTGGTCTGTGGACAACAATCCATGGGGATTGATTGTCTACGAGACGGAAATCGGAATAAGGATTAAGGTGTGAACGTACTAAGCACATACCGAGAAATATGGTAAATCGGTAAGCCTAGTACCTGAGTGAACCTGCCCGCAGATTGCCCTCCTCACGCGACCTGAGATGTGGTCTCCCATTCCGGTTATGGTGGGTACAAGTGCAGTCACTGCACGACGGCAGTCGGGGTCAGTGAGGCATTGTACGCCAAGGCGGTGAGCCCCTTTCTGTTGCTAGGGAATCGATGGGACGATTGATGTGTGTGGGACAGAGTGCCTCGCCACGTCATGTGTTTAGGTTTACCTTGCAAGGTTTAAAAACTCGATTCAAATCGTCTGCTTCTCGCAGCTAATGAGACTACTTGAACCATGCTGCTACATTGAGTAACAATTGGAAATGTGATGACTTGGCAAAAGTTGTTGATTACTAAATGTTTGATACCATGTATGATTAGATAGGTACACATTTAGTCTTAAGAGAGTCACACTAAAACTTGAAAAAGCTTAAACTTGATTTTTAGACTCAGCTAGTGCTTTTGGCAAGCAAACCCCTCAGCCAAACAGCTGCATGTAGCGGTAGAGGAGTAGACTCCTCACACCGGGTAAGTCTAGCTGAGTATTAGTATACTCAGCCTTGCTTGTGGCATAATTTTACAGGTTCTCTGGAAGACATGGTTGCTGGAGTAACTTGGCCGTCCATCTTGCCACCGGGTTGGACAGTCGAGTGGGATCCTACCTCGGCTGTGGAGGAGCATGAGGAGTGATGGGACAGGCTTCTCCGTCCTTCCATTTATTTATCATTAGTTTTATTCCGCTGCATTCCGAACAATGATCACTACTTTTGTTTAAACTTCGATGTTGTTGTAATAAATTTAATACTCCTTAATGTTGGTTTTTATGTTTTATTGTATTTGCTCTGTGCCTCACCATCGAGTGAGTACGTGGTACTTGATCCTATTAGTGGCCTCGTCGGACTAGATCCGAGGGACTGACGGGTTATTCCTATTTAAGTGTGGTCTATCCTCTAAGGTGGGACTTAGGCACTTAAGTTGGAATAATTCAGGCGAAGGTCGCTAGCCTAATCCTCAAACTCGTCAATGTCCTAGAACTTCTGGAGATCCGCCTCGAGGCCTTCTTCTTTACCTGAGCATAGCTGGACCAAAGGAAACTTGGTGTATTGTGAAAGCAAGGGTGAGTACAATCAACGTACTCAGCAAATGCCCTGTTTGGCTAAGGTGGACTAGTTTTATGTGGGGTTAGGATCAAAGTAGTTGCTTTTAGTTTGTCAAGAATTTATTATTAGTAGCTGCCAAATTTTAGCAATAACCAATCCGTGGATCATTTCCTCATCAAGGAACATCATTATCATCATCATAACCAAATCCATAAATAGAACCATAGCACCTCAAATCATCTGTATCTTTAATCAATGGAGCTCCCAAGGCCGATCTTAACTATGAGCACGACTGATATATCAGTTTCATTCCTCTGCAGAGGTCACACACTTTACCCATGAGCCATGATTCCCTTTTTGTCCGGTGCTCTAGCCTCCCCATTGATCATTTCCAAGGTGATCCGGCAGGGTTTCACTATGTAGCTTTTACAAAGATTCCCAGAGGTCATAGCCGCCTGTTAGGTTTCTCCAATTTGATAAACACAATACCTCTCCCTATAGGAAGGGTGACTAACAAAAGCAACACAAAAGAACCTCAACACCTAGCCTCGGTAGAGCAAGTACTGTGCCCGGATCCATTGACAGCACGACGATGAAGCAGACTACACCTCAAGTTCCTCTAATTAATCAACTAAGGGCGTCCCAAACCATCCTCATGGTTGCATTGTTTTCCCTGGTGGTCATCCAACGAACTGGTCCTTACGGAGAGGTACTCGGGAAACAGCCTGAGTCTCCTTTAGTGTCACAAGTTCATCATCATATGCAGAATAAAAACATCATATCATAATTGTATCTCATCATGTTCATTGATTAAAGTAGATCACTAGCATAAAGTTAACCATAATAACCCAAAAGGTAATCAAGGACAAGGTAAATAAAAGTTAGTGAAAGGGAAATAGGGTTAACCGTTTCCCACAAATAATTTTGGTGGTTGAATGCCCAACACAAATATATGGACTAACTAGTTTGCTCTAGAATGAATGTTCTACAGGTGCATAAAGGTTCAACATAAACCAATAAATATTCAAGTTAGGGATCCAAATTCAAAGCAGCAAAGAAACTTGAGTGTGCTGAGGAACGGCGCACCGGATTGTCCGGTGCACCAGGACCGTACAACTCAAACCAGCCACTCTCGGGTTTCTTCAGGCGCGCTCCGCTATAATTCACTGGACTGTCCGGTGTGCTAGCGGAGCAACGGCTATCCAGCGCAACGGTCGACTGCAAAAGCCGCTGACAGCGCAAACAGTGCGCGCCAGAAGTCATTACAGAAGTCAGCGGCGCACCGGACAGTGTCCGGTGTGGCACCGAACTGTCCGGTGCTGCAAAAGGACAAAGCCTCCAACGGTCAACTACTCCCGAACCCTAACGGTTGGGTGACGTGGCGGCGCACTGGACAGTCTACAGGACCTGTCCGGTGGCGCACCAGACTATCCGGTGTGCCCATCGACAGCAGCCTTCCCCAACGGCTTGTTGGTGGTTTAGGGCTATAAATACCCCCCAACCACCACAACTCCAAGCATCCAAGTTTTCTGAAGTTTTCATTCAATACAAGAGCTAGTGCATTCACTCCTAGACACAAATCAAAAGATCAAAGCCTCTCCAAGTCCCCAAAATCATTCCAACCACCTAATGACTTGAGAGAGTGTTTGTTCATGTTCTTTGCGCTCTTGTTGCTTGGATCGCTTTCTTCCTTCCTCATTCTTGTCACCAAGAGACTTGTAATCAAAGCAAGAGACACCAAGTGTGTGGTGGTCCTACGGGGTCTAAGTGACCCGTTTGATTAAGGAGAAAGCTCACTCGGTCTAAGTGACCGTTTGAGAGAGGGAAAGGGTTGAAAGAGACGCGGTCATTGTGACCACCTCAACAGGGACTAGGTTCTTTAGAACCGAACATCGGTAAAACAAATCATCGTGTTCATCTGCTTTATTTCTCGGTTGATTCATTTTCCCCTCTCTACCAGACTTGATTTAAGTTCTAGCGCTAACCCAGGCATGTAGTGTGTATTTAAAGTTGTAAATTTCAGATTACACCTATTCACCCCCCCTTTAGGCGACTTTCAATTGGTATCAGAGCCCGGTGCTTCATTAGGAGTCTAACAACTCGAAGTGATGTCGGGAGAACAAGCCAAGAGGGGGATCGTGACCGGCGACAAGCCCGCAAGCTCGGGGAGAACCCTCTCAAGGGTGTCCGGCCACAAGCATAAGGAGGAATCCTCTTCCTCCAACAAGACACATTGGAAGGGTGACAAGAAGAAGAAGATGAAGAAAGTGGTCTACTACGAGACCGACTCTTCGTCGCCCTCCACATCGTCAAGCTCTGACTCGTCCATCGCTTCTAAGTGCCATGAGCACAAGAAGTATAGTAAGATGCCACTTCGCTATCCCCGTATTTCTAAGCGCGCTCCATTACTTTTCGTTCCCTTAGGCAAGCCACCATATTTTGATGGTGAAGATTATTGTATGTGGAGTGATAAAATGAGGCATCACCTAACCTCACTCCACACAAGCATTTGGGATATTGTTGAGTTTGGAGCGCAGGTACCTAAGGAGGGGGACGAGGGCTATGACTCGGATGAAGTCGCCCAAATTAGGCACTTTAACTCCTAAGACACAACTATACTCCTCGCCTCCTTGTGTCGAGAGGAGTATAATAAGGTGCAAGGGTTAAAAGTGCGAAAGAAATTTGGGACATCCTCAAGACGGCGCACGAAGGGGACGAGGTGACCAAGATCACCAAGCGTGAAACGATCAAGGGAGAACTCGGTCGATTCGTCCTCAACAAGGGAGAGGAGCCACAAGCGATGTACAACTGGCTCAAGACCTTGGTCAACCAAGTGCGCAACCTCGGGAGCACAAAATGGGATGACCATGAAATGGTCAAGGTTATTCTATGATCCCTTGTATTTCGTAATCTCACTCAAGTTCAATTAATACGTGGGGATCCTAGATAGAGGCTTATGTCTCCCGAGGAGGTAATTGGCAAGTTTGTGAGCTTTGAACTTATGATCAAAGACTCCAAACATATTGTCAACTTGGAGCAAGGTGCCACCTCAACACCCGAGGTGCAACTCGTCGCATTCAAGGCAACGGAAGAAGAGAAGAGGGAGTCTACACCAAGTAGACTTCCAATCGACGCCTCCAAGCTCGACAATGAGGAAATGGCGCTCATCATCAAGAGCTTCCGCCAAATCCTCAAGCAAAGGATGGGGAAGGATTACAAACCCCACTCCAAGAGGGTGTGCTACAAGTATGGTAAGCCCGGTCATTTTATTGTTAAATGTCCAAATTCAAGTGATAGTGACACGGGTGACGACAAGAAGGGGAAGAAAAAGGAAAAGAAAAGATATTACAAGAAGAAGGGCGGCGATGCCCATGTGTGTCGGGAATGAGACTCCGACGAGAGCTCCACCGACTCCTCCTCCAACGAGGACACCGCCAACATCGCCGACAACAAGGGCCTCCTCTTCCTCAACATCAGCCACAAATGTTTCATGGCCAAGGACGGCAAAAAGAAGAAGGTACAATCTAGAACCACCCCTAAGTTTACAACATCTAGTGATGAGGATAGTTCTAGTGAAGATGAAGATGATTTACTTACTCTTTTTGCCAACCTTAACATGCAACAAAAAGAAAAATTAAATGAACTGATATGAGCTATTCATGAGAAGGATGAACTCTTGGATAGCCAAGAGGAATTCCTTATTAAAAAAATAAAAAATATGTTAAAGTGAAAAATGCTTATGCTCAGGAAGTAGAGAAATGTGAAAACCTGACTAAAGAGCTTAGCATTTGCCATGATTCAATTACCAGTCTTAGAAATGAAAATGCTAGTTTAAATACTAAGATTGATAAATTGAATGATACAATTTCTAGCCTTAGAGATGAAAATGCTAGTCTAATTTCTAAGGTTAAAGATTTAAATGTTTGCAATGATTCCATTTCCTGTCTTAGAAATGAAAATGGCATTCTTAAATCTAAGATAGATGAATTAAATGTTTGCAAACCCTCTACATCTACTATCGAACATGTTTCTACTTTTACTAGATGTAGAGATGTTAATGTTGATGCTATAAATGATCACCTTGCCATGATTAAACAACAAAATGATCATATAGCCAAATTAACTGCTAAAATCAATGAGCATGAACTTGAAAATGAAAAGTTTAAATTTGCTAGAAGCATGCTCTATAATGGGAGACGTCCTGGCATTAAGGATGGCATTGGTTTCCAACAGGGAAGCAATGTCAAGCTTAATGCCCCTAAAAGATTGTCAAATTTTGTAAAGGGCAAGGCTCCCATGGTTCAAAATAATGAGGGCTATATTTTATATCCTGCTAATTATCCTGAGCACAAGATTAGGAAAATTCATGCTAGGAAATCTCATTCTGTTTCTCACCATGCTTTTATGTATAAGAATGAGGAATCTAGCTCTAGGCACACCACTCATATTAAATTGCCTAGAAAGAAAATTCCTGCTGCATCAAATGAGCATAATATTTCATTTAAGACTTTTGATGCATCTTATGTTTTAACTAACAAATGAGGCAAAATAGTTACCAAATATGTTGGGGGCAAACACAAGAGTTCAAAGACTTGTGTTTGGGTACCCAAGGTGCTTGTTTCTAACATCAAAGGACCCAAGACTATTTGTGTAACACCCTGATTTTGGGGTACAAAATTTCTTTCTAATTATCACCCAAAATCATGTGTTGCTCTTCTTTTCCTCACTCTAGGTTTTCTCTCTCTCTAGATTCTTCTCCCTTTTTTCCTTTAAATTAGAAATAGCTTAAACTAGTGGAGGTTAATTATTTATTTTTGCCAAAACATTATGGGTTATGACATGTTGCATCATGCTGAGCTTAAAATATTCTTTGAAGTGTTGGACATGTTTGAATTTATTTGAATTTGAAACCTAGTTTGAATTTGGATTTGAAAACCCTATAGAAAAGAAATAGAACAGGAATTAGAAAATCTAGAGAAAAAGAAAAGGAGAAAGCAGCCCAAACCAGCCCAGCCAGGCCGCGCGCCCGCGCGCCTGCGCCGCCTGACAGGCAGACCCCGCCTGTCAGCGGCAGTTCTCCTCTCCCGCGCGCGCTCTCTACCCGCTGGGGCTAACCTGTCGGCACCAGTTTTCTTCACCCGCGTGCTCCCTCTCTCTCTGTCTCGCAGGCCCGGATCTCCAGTCGCCGAGCCATTGCCCCGCGCGCCCCTTTCATCTCTCTCTGCACCGTGGGCCTGCCCTATCAGTTCCACCCCCTCCACGCTCGCTGTGGACTGGCGCGTGTGCACTCGCGCACGTCGCCGGATTTCTCGGCCACGACGCCCGCCCACACGCCCAACTCCCTTCTTAGAGCCCCGCCAGTGCCTCGTGCATGCCCCTCGCCTCATTTGGCACAGCTTCACTCTCTATCGCGCTCTGCCCACACTGCCAGCCGCTGCCGGAGACCCGCGCCTGCGTTCCTGACCGTCCAGGCCGCCGGAGACCGTGCCAGGCCTCCTCGAGCTCCGCCCCGAGGTGAGACACCCGTCCCTGTGCCCAGTTTCCTCTATTGCATCCTGTGCTCGGCCAATTTCACCTTCGCCGGTGCTCGGCCGCGGCGGGCCACCGTGCTCGCGCGGTGGCCGGCCGATTTAGCCCGGTCTAGTTCCTCGGAGTAGGTCCCTGTGTCACCCCTGCCTCTGCTAAAGCTAGCCTAGGCCTTAGCGCGCCTTAAGCCCCTTCCCTGTGGCCAGAATGGCTCACCGGAGTTACTCCGGCCCGCCCGAGACCTTCTCACCACCGTTCTCCCTTCTCTGCCCGTGGATTCATGGCCTCTTCCCCGCCATTGAGTTCGCCGTGGTGTTCTCTCTCTCTCAGCCCAACTACAGCGACTCTGGAGCCACCCTAGCTCACGCAAGCCTCAACACCAGCGACCCCACCGCCACAGAGAGGAACAGCGCCGCCCGCAGCCGTCCGTTCCCCCTAGTCTGATCCCCTCCGTCCGATTCAGATCGCACGGCTCAGATCACGGATAACGCTTCGCGCACGCGCGCCTGACGCCCTGGCCCGCCTGTCAGCGCCCAAGCCCTCTAGCACTAGGCCCGCTCGGTCAGCGCACTCTCCCCCTCTGTCGCTGACACTCCCTAGCCCGCCTGTCAGCGCTCGCCCGCTCGCGCGCGCACCCTCAGTCGCAGATCTAATCTCAGCCATTGGTTTTAGATCTGACGGTTAGATTCTCCCGATACCCCTTCGCGCGGTAGTTTTCTTAAAGAGACCCTCGGTTTATTGAAAATCAACCCGCCGTCCCTGGTTTTCACGCGCATGCCCATGTAATCTTGCAGATTTAGCCCTGGACTCTTAAATATTCACATAATTAGCCCTAATTTCATATTTTGAATTCCCAAACTTGTTTATTTCATAACTTTTGCATATGAACTCCAAATTTAGTGATTCAAATTGCAAAATGTTCATAAAATTATTCTCTGTTTAAATAAAATGGTTTCACCTATTGTCTGCACACTCTAATTTTTAGGATTTAATATGAACTAATGTAGATGTATTTTTATTTATTTAATAAAATAAATAAAAGGAGAACCTTAGAGATTCAAACATGTGTAACCTTGTGAGATTAATAATGTGTATTACATGAGTTTACCTCTGTTCTAAATATTAGGTCACAATAAAATAAGTTAAACTATATTTATGTACTTGTAAGTAACACTTAGGGGAAATAGTAATCTAATTTCAAATAAAGTTAATGTATGTTATAGTTTATGTTATACTTTGAACTCATTATCCCTTATGTAGTATTGTGTCTTTTTAAGATGTGTTCCAATGTTTGTACATATTTGGTGTGATGTTCATTTGTACTTTCCAAATGTATTGAATGTATGCTCGCTTTATTTAGACAACGAGCAGTCCGAGGTTCCTGAGTGTGTTGTTGGAGACCTCCCTGAGCAGCAACCTAGTGAAGGCAAGTGTCCTCTGACCTATTATGTCCTACATACTTTATGATTCACTGTCCCGCATTACATTACTTAAACCTAAGGTTTGACTAGCTTTCTATTTACTTTATCCTTGTTTACCTTTTGGGGTTATCATGGTTAGCATGTTGCTACTGTGACATCCCAGGTGTCTATTTCGTGTTATGTCAGGAGATTCATCCTAATCTTGGATGCTCAGTGAAAATTTCTATTTCTCGATCACATCTATCTCCATTCATCAAGTTACTCATGAATGTTTCATCGAGTTTGGGATAATTCGATCTCAAGAACAGCCAAATTTGGAGCCTGTTAAAACTTTTATTTCTCGGAGCAAATGCAAATTCGAAAGTCAATATCATCTCGTAACTCCTGTCCAGACTCATTTATTCGGATTCTTGACAGTTGTGATGTTATCCAATCTATGTCCGAATCTGCCTTCTCGACAGTCGGTCTATGTCCAAATATATAGTCTGAATCCGCATTCTCCAGCGAATCTCTGAAGTCTCAACCTCTAATTATTTCTTATGAAATTCAGCTTGTTATATTTATGTCATCATTCATCTCTATCTATCAAGTGTATTCTAAAGATTTCTTAAAGTTTGAACCAAATATTCGT
The DNA here is from genome assembly GCA_029449295.1 of Zea luxurians. NCBI lineage: Eukaryota > Viridiplantae > Streptophyta > Magnoliopsida > Poales > Poaceae > Zea > Zea luxurians. The sequence continues at coordinate 5,100,221 of JAOPSE010000002.1, forward strand.
GTGAAGTTATAAATCTTTCGCTTGCTTGAGACTGCTCGATTAAGTAAAAGAAAATTTATAAATTCGACCAAGTCATGCCAACTTTCCCAAAACACTCTATATGAACTCTAAAACAAAAGTTATTAAGGGTTCATGTAGAGAAAATGCCAAGAAAATGTCGAGAAAATACCTCAATTGCCTTAAAATATAATTTGAAGCTTTATAATGATACTACTTTGACCAAAGTGAAACTTTAATTTATATTCAAGATATGAGGTTTGACCTTTAATAAAAATTGTAGAACCTGTGTTATACAACAAATTTTATATTTAGACCAAGTCTTGATTCAATCTCTAAGTATCTCAAACAGTGCCATCAAGACAGAATAAAAATCTGATTTCAGGATTCGAATTCTTCTAAGTCTGAAATCAGCATCGTTCGGATCGACGTCTCGCGTTCCCAAATTTTTGTTGAACAACTGAAGTTTTCACAAATATAAAAGTTGTTAATAACTAATAGGGGCACAATATATTAAAAGATGGCATTCATCCGATTCAGTTTGACATGCTTTGACATTCAGTTTTTGCGAGTTTCCACTGTTTTCTAACCCACTGACAAACCAGCTTTCGTGGGTCTATAACTCTCTAACCAGTGCTCGAATCACCTCAAGTCCTGTACACGATTTGTAGAGTATACATCAAGGAATAAATCTTCTGCAGTGATCCGGGTCCGATTCCAAACAGAAAAGGACGAAAACTGCCGCCCAATGCTGGCACTGTCACACCTGCCACCTGCTGGTGCAGTTTGCCATGGCCAGAGCTCTAGCTCAATAAATGGCAGCCCACCCTCTCCTCTTTCTCCCCCACGCCACCTCCCTGCCCGGCCACGCCAAGGCCTCCAGCGCTCGCCCCCTCCTCTGCTTCCCACAAGCAGGGAGCCTTTCTTCTCCCAGGAAAAACCACATCCGTTCATCCTCAGCCATGGCCGACCTCCGTAGATTCTTTGCCGGTGCTGCTCCTCCCATGGTTGCCTTCTTCCCCACTACCGGCCACCGTTCATGCAGTGCCTAGGCGCTTGGAGCTCGGCACAACTCCCTCCCAAGGCCGAGGGCCCCCTTTCCCAGCCATGGAGCCGAAGCTCCAATCTCCTCCCTACTGTTCACGTGCTGAAATGGAGGTAGAAGAAGATGACTCCCTGAGCCAATGACAAGTGGGCCCAAGGCGAGATGTGAGTACACAAAAGTTTCAGATTTTTGCTCTTCCTTCAAATATTCATATCTCGAGTTTTAGAGCTCCAAAAATCACGAAACTTGTTTTGTTGGCTTCCTTATGAAATGCTCTAACTATTGGATCTATATGTTTGTATGTTTTAGTGAAAACGTTTTTCTGTAGAAATTCGTATTTAAAAACTGGTTTAGAGAACAAATGAACTTGCTTCTCTCCATAGTTTTAATTATAAAAATCCAAAAATGATGAAACTTGTTTTGTTGGTTAGATGTTGTCATACTCTAGCTAAGAAAAATACAAAACACATATGGTGTTCACTGTTTTATTGGTATGTTAATTAAAACATGTTAAATAGGAAAAAGATGATTGTTTTGATTGTTATTTTTGGATCTGTAGCTCTAGTGCTCCAAATGGATTCAAATTTTTACAGTAGACTCTTGGTGTGATGCGTGGTGACTGATAAAAATTTCATGAATTGTTGTGCATGTATGATTAAGTTAGTGATTTAACTTGTTTAATGCACCTTAAGTAGTTTTAAATGATTTATAAATAATATATGGATGTAAAAATGGAAAATGGTGTTCCACTGTCTTTGCGTGATATTATAGTAGCCTAAGAAAACTTAATATGGTCGTGCATCCACAGAAAATAATTAGTTTTAGATTTAACTTGCTCTCACATGCTTTATTGCATTAACAATTTTTATTTTTGTAGTAAATGCAATATAAAATCTGAGCATATGAAATTTATACATTATTCATAATTGGTCATTACCTATGCCTCATAAAAATTCCAGCCCCAAATTAGATAGTTTCATTTGGTGCTAAAATAACACCTATTTTATAATTATAAGAACAATTAGTGAAAATTAGAAGTAAATAAAAGCGTGCATGTTTATTGAAATGTTTAAGTGTCTTCATATAAATTAAAACTTGATAACTAAATCACAATGGTTTAAACTTGAGAATTTGGCACTATCCCTTAATGATTTTGTTTGGTGCTTGAGTTAAGTGCTATTTTGACTGCAAGCTGAATTTCCTGCGTGTACAGTTTTAGTTGTGCGATTAATCTAGTTAAGTAAAGTATGTTTTCTGTAGATATATGCTATATAAAAGTTGTAGTTCACTTGTGTATCTAGCTCGTCCTAAAAATGCATGAGCTGAGAATTGATGGTTTAGAAGCTATACTTTTCACAAGTCCAGCACCTGAATCTGTCCAATTTCTGAACAGATTTCAGAGATTGCAATGGTTGCTTAATTTAATATTGAAATCAGTTATTGGTGGTCACAAGAAAGTTGTAGATAACATTATTATCTTACTTGTGTTAAAATTTGACAGTCATACGTCTGATCGTTTAGAAGTTGTGCTTTTCACAAATTCAGTAACTGAATCTGCCCAAATTCTGTATAGATTTCAGAAACTGCATTGTTTGCCTAATTTAATGTTACAATCTGTTCATGGTCGTTATAAGAAAGTTGTAGATGCTTTTCTTATCTTGCTTGTGTTAAAATTTCATAACCATAGGCCTGACAGATTAGGAGTTATGAATTTTACAAACTGGTTGTTGTATTCTGTCCACTGTCAGAACATATTTCGAAAACTGTATTGTTTGATGTAGTTAAACATTGAATCACTTCTTGGTGATTATAAAAGTTATGTAGTGCTTTTGCTGAGCTTTCCAAAAAGTCTTGGATCACTCTTTTTGGTGATCTGAAGATTAAGTTATGGATGTTTAAAGTGTGAAGACTGAATCTGTCCAGTTCTGGACAGCAAAGCCTTCTAATGTCTTTTATCCTAAATTGCATATTGGATCACCTTGGAATGTTTATAAATGATTTGTAGAAAATTTCATTAGCTTTCCAGAAAGTCCAGAATCATCTGTTTTGGATGCATGAGTCTCTGGTTATGAATTTTTGAAGTCGCAAGTTTGAATCTATCCAAATCTAAATAAAACTATCATGTATCACTATTTAACCTTATTAAGTGTTTAATTACCTTGAGATGAAAATACCAAAGTTACAGAGTGTTTAATAAGATTTCCAAAGAGTATTTGTTCACCATGTTTAGATAAATAACGTGTGAATTATAACTAAAACAAGCAACTGCTATGCTGCTGTCCCAAACATGTTGAATGGGATTGATTGCCCTACCTTGTTGTACCTGTATTGAGTCGACTGCTTGTTTGTTTTGGGATCTGACTGAACATGAGTAATAATGATAGTAACTGATATAATTTGGTTATACATAAGTAACTAGTGCATATTCCTAAGTAGTAAATTAAATAGTTGAAGTCTAGTAAGTAATCAGCTTCAATCAACGTTCTTTTAACAAGTGTCGTTATGTGGATAAGAAACACAATAAACGAGATGTTACCATTTTTAATACTTGCATAGCAAATATAATAATGCTAAATAACCAACCTCATTAGACTAGTATAAGAAGCAGTGTGATTAGGCTATTGCTTTCCGTGTGTGCTCTTGGGTGTGTGCTTGCATTAGAATATTGAGAATATTGGTAGAACCCGATTAAGTAAATATTCCCTATTAAAATAAGTTTGTCTGTATGACGTTTAGAAGTTACCGTGAATGTACGCGTGCCTAAGTAGTTTAATAATGGAGTAACTAAGAAAGGATAAAAGTGAATATGGTAAATGCTTGTACGTGTGATGTCGTGTTGTGTTGGTTAAATATAGGAAATGTTCGTCGTCTTTCCAGTAATGTTGACTTCTTGTGCCCAATGACGTATAGATAGCTAGCGTTACATATGAATGTTTATGTGTCTTACTAGTTAATGTTAGTTCGCTATCATGTACTTGCAGTATCTTGTGCTATTTCATCATATTCATACATATGCATCTTGCATCTCATTTAGGACCGAGAGAGGATGATCGTGCAAGTGATGTGGTGCCAACCAAAAGATGCAGTCGGTGGACGATCCAAAGAATGATGGACTTAACTAGTGGATGCTCGCCAAGCGAGTACCTCCCCCAGCAAACACTATCTAAGTGTTGAATTGAAGGCAAGCCCCGGTTTTATGCATAACCGTTTATATATATGCTATTTTACGACACTTAATGTTTGTAGGCTTGTACCGTGCACTTAAGTGTAGGAGTTGCTTGAAACCCTTAGTTGCATGAACTCAGGATTCCTTTTTGAATGGATACTAGTATGCTAGGTCGAGTAGCTGCTATGCTAAATCAGGATCTCGGTAGAAGTCGAGTGATTTTTCTAGCACTCGCGCGAGGTCAGGAATTGGTTGTATCCATTTTGATAACAGAATGATGATGGTCTGTGGACACGGATCCATGGGGATGCGTTGTCTATGAGACGAAATTGGAATAAGGATTAACGTGCGGATACCTGTGTCAAGCGTTTGAACGTACTAAACACATGTCGGGAAATATGGTAACCGGTAAACCTAGTACCTGAGTGAAGCCGGGCGCGGACTTTATCCCTCACGCGACCTGAGACTGAGTCTCCCATTCTAGATATGGTGGGTACGAGTGCGGTCACTGCACGGCGGCGGTCGGGGTCAGTGGAGCATTGTATGCCAAGGCGGTGAGGCCTGGCCGCGAACGGGGAATCGATGGGGACGGTTGACATGTGCAGGGACGGAGTGCCCTGACATGCCGTGTGTTTAGGTTTACCTTGCAAGGTTAAAAACTCGATTCGAATCGTCTGCTTCTCGCAGCTAATGAGACTGCTTGATCCATTGTACTGCATTGAGTAATAAGTGGAAATGAGGTTACTTACAAAAGATGTTGGTTGACTAATTAAATTGTTTGATACCATGTATGAATAGATAGGTTCTCATCTAGTCTAAAATTATTATTCTAGAACTTGAAAAGCTAAAACTTGATTTTAGACTCAGCTAGTGCTTTTGGCAAACCAAACCCCTCAGCTAAACAGCTGCATGTCTAGAGGTAGAGGAGTAGACTCCTCACACCGGGTAAGTCTAGCTGAGTATTAGTATACTCAGCCTTGCTTGTGGCATAATTTTTGCAGGTACGACCTCCTTGATTTGGTTGATGGTGTGACTTGGCCTTCATCCCTGCCACTGGGATAGATGGTCGAGAGGGTTAAGGCTTCCGCAGGAGAGGACCAGGAGGAGTAGCGTGGCCAGGCTTCGCCACGTTACTCGGTTTTCTCCGTTAGTTATTTCCGCTGCATTAAAAACTATGGTTACTATTTCTAAAACTCCGATAATATAATCACTATTGATACTTATTAAATTTGTGGTATTATGCTTTATTGTATTTCTCTGTGCCTCACCTTCGAGTGAGCTAGTGGTATTCGATCCTGGATAAGTGGCTTTATCGGACTAGATCCGAGGGACTGACGGGTTATTCTGATTTAAGTGTGTTGCTGCCTTTAAGGGTGCGACTTGGGCACTTAAGCTGGAATAATTCGGGCGGTTCCGCCACAGCTACTGCCTTAACTTAATCAATGAACATGATGTGAACATTTATGATACGATACTGTTATCCTGATTATGTGGATGATCTTATGATACCTTAGGGGGCTCAGGCCTTTTTCCTGAGTACCTCTTCGTAAGGACCTGTTCGTGGAGTGACCACCCGAGATAATAGTACAACCATGAGGGTGGAATGGGACGCCTTTAGCTGATTAATTAGATGATCCTGGGGTGTAGTTGGCTTTGCCGGAGGGCCGTCAATGGGGGCCGGGGTGTAGTGCTCGCTCTGCCAAGGTTGGGGTGCAGAGGTTCTTTTGATTTGGTTTTGTTAGTCTCCCACCTTGGGGAGATGTACCGCGTTTGTACAAGGGAGGTGTACTACGTTTGTACGACTGGCGAAACCTAACGAGCAACTATGCACCAGGGGAGTCTTTGTAAAGGCTACATAGTGTATCCCTGGCCATTCACCTGGGTAGTGAAGATCGGGTCTGTACAACCCAGGCTGGAAAGAGATCATGACTTGTGGGTAAAGTGTACAACCTCTGTAGAGTGTTAAAAACTGGTATATTAGCCAAGCTCACAGTTAAGAGCAGCCTTGGGATCCTCTTTGATTAGAAGAACTTTGGATACTTTTATGATGATGGTCAATAATGATGTTATAAAATCTGATCTCTGGTATTTCCTCTTTTGAGGAGGTACTTCTGGGTAATAACTGGGTTTATTACTAAAATCTACTAATAGTAATAAATACTTGACCAACTAAAAGCAACTGCTTAACCTCAACTCCATATACAGCTAGTCCACTTTAGTCAAATGGGACATTTGCTGAGTACGTTGATGTGTACTCACCTTTGCTTTACACACCACCCCCACCCCAGGTTGTCCCTAGTGTACCCAATGCTCAGGAGGTGATGCTGGCAACATGAATGACTTCGAGGAGTTCTAGGAATATGATGAGTTTTAGTTCTTTCTTAGTGGCAAACCCCCAGTCAGCTGCCTGTGTAGGCTTAGCATCTATGTTTCGTATTTCCGCACTTTGATAATTATGTTGAACAATGGTAATGTAATAGACTCTATGGATGTCTTGGACATCTTGATGTAATTAAGTACCTTTCTGTTATTTAATTCGAGCATTGTGTGATGATGTCCAATTATGTTATCGCTGTGTACGTGAGTTTCTGATCCTGGCACGTACATGGTTCGCATTCGGTTTGCCTTCCAAAACCGGGTGTGACATAAGTGGTATCAGAGCCTTGCTGACTATAGGACCGCTAACCTTGACTAGAATGGTCGCCCTAAGGACTATAGACCCTTACTCTTACCTTGACTTTAGAGTTCTTTCAAAAGTTGGTCATCTTGACCAACTCTATGTTATCTACTTATCTCAAAAAGTTTTGTCTCACTTTTCTTTCTGTTTACTTTCTGGTCTAATAGTTCTACTCTTACTCTTGTGCTTACGATGCCTTCTGTAGATGGCTCGTATCAGGTGCACTGCACGTAAGTCTGTGATCCCCTTTTTGCCTTCTCGCCTGGCGAAGCATCCACTGCGTCGCACGGTGCCAAGTCAGTCCAGTCACCTGGAGAGACTGCATCATCGCCTGCACGAGGAGCAGGAGCGCCGATGCCAGGAACAGGAGCAGGAGCACTAGGACTCTTCTCCCTCGCCTTAGCGGGAGGTGGAGTCTAACAGGCCGCCTTCCCCTACACCTCAGCCAGAGATGCCCCCTGCACCACCACAGGGCATCTCGGCTGCTGGAGGAGACCCTAATGGAGACAGAGATGACGATGACGCTGGTGGCAGTTTGAGCCATGGCATGGAGCTTTCGGAGGAGCCGGAGCTGGAGGGATGGATCGCTAGACCCATCACTCGTGACGCCGCTCGTGCGTGTCACTTCCACGACGCTCTCGATACCCTGTTGCGTCGGGCCTTTGACCGACACATATGGTCTATCGAGTACCGTTGTGTAGTCTACCAGCATCGTCGCGGGCTATACCCAGACCAGTGGGAGGCTACTTGTTTGGTGCGCCATCTGGACGATGATCTCCAGGGTGCAGAAGCCTTCTCAGAGCACTATTCTATTACTGAGAGGGATACTGCCGAGTCAGCCATGCAAGATGCAGCACGACAGGCACTTTCTCAGTATTGCTCGTTGTTCAGTGGGGTAGCTGATGGCCTTGACCTGAAGTACTATCCTCCCCGTTCGACCGGTAGTGCTGGAGGTGTGATTGCCTCGCCAGTTGGTGAGGGCAATCCCAGGTTGAACAGCATGGTTCGGGCAGAGGTTGTAGAATTGCAGGATTGACCACGCCCTTGACTGTCGTGCTCAACACAGAGTTGGACCACGCCCTTGATGAGTTGGGCAAGGTTTGGGCGGAGGTTGTAGAATTGCATGCTGAGTGCGCAGCATGCCACTATTTGGATGGTGGTTCTCCCGCCCCTGTCAGGATTCAGCACCCTTACCATTCGCCGCCCCGTGGTCGCTTCGACTATGGTACCCCAGACTGCAGGACCCGGATAGATTTGGATCCCTAGATCGATAGAGTTGGAGTCTGTAATAATTCTTAGTTCAGTGTCTCAGTCTAGTCAGTCTAGTTAGAGTTAGTTTGCTTATTTTATGTTGGATGCTTATATGATGGACATGTACTGAAGTTGTATCTTTGTAATGATTGTCACCAAGGTGTGGGTATCCCCTGCAACTTGGTGTAGTTATTAATAAAGTTAGTTATTTAGTTGGGTAATCCATTTATATCCACTTTCCTCTTTATCTGAGAAGTTGTCAGTGAAGATGGTCAATTGTTTAGTTCTATGAAGATTTTCTATACATCTTTTCTTATGCTGAAAGACTGCAGAGTCAGATTTGATTTATGTGTGTGATTTCTACAGATGTTTGAGAACAGGCGCAGAGGTGTGAGGCGTGCTCAGCTAGAACGGCAGGAACCCCAAGAGGAGGCAGCCCCAAAGCAACATTTGCCACTGCCACCCTCGATGACCATTGAGCAGATGTTCTTGATACAGACCCAAGCAGTCCAGGCAATTGGTCAGACCTTAGCAGCCATGCAGCAGGTGCAGTAGCAACCACCACCGCCTCAGCCTCTAGTGCAAGTCCAGATGCCACAAGTGCCTAGAGACAAGCGGACAGAGTTCATGAGGGGTCATCCTCCTGTTTTTGCCCACTCTGCTGATCCCATGGACGCCGAAGATTGGCTGCGTATCTTGGAGCGTGAGTTGCACACTGCCCAGTGCAATGATCGTGAGAAGGTGTTGTACGGTTCCCAATAGCTGAGGGGTGCAGCCCAGTCTTGGTGGGAGTCTTACCTCGCCACCCATGCCAACCCTGAAGCCATCACTTGGGAGGAGTTTAGGGATAACTTCCATCGCTACCATGTGCCCGAGGGACTAATGATAGTGAGGAAGGAGGAGTTTCTCACCTTGAAGCAAGGTCCCCTGTCTGTCAGTGAGTATAGGGACAAGTTTCTGCATCTGTCGCGTTATGCCCCAGAGGATGTCAACACGGATGCCAAGAGGCAGTACCAATTCTTGAGAGGATTGGTTGATCCCCTCCACTATCAGCTGATGAACCACACCTTCCCTACCTTCCAGCATCTGATAGACAGAGCAATCATGACAGAAAGGAAGCATCAGGAGATGGAGGACAAGAAACGCAAGATTGGTGGACCTCAGGTTGGGAGTAGCAGCCGTCCTCGCTACTCAGGCAACTCACCTCAGCAATTCAAGCAGGGTCACACGCACCAGCACCAGCATCATCGTTAGAACCAGCAACAGCAGTACCAGAGGCAATTTCCTCAGCAGCAGCAGTACCGTCAGAACAACCAGCAAGGAGGAAATCAATACCAGCGTCAGAGCAACCAGGCAGCCCGTCTTCCTACCCCAGCAACCAACCAGAACATCCAAGCAGCACCAGCGCAAGGAGGAAGTCGTGCATGTTTCTACTGTGGGGAACAAGGCCATTGGGCGAATCATTGCCCAAAGAAAGCAGCTTAGCAGCAGCCAACTCCCAATGCCCCAGTCAGGCAGAATGCAATGTAGCAAGGAGGCAACAACCGTGGGCAACCTCGTGCCTAGTATGGAAACGTGAACCACTTGGAGGCCGACACAGTCCAGGAAACTCCACGAGTGGCACTAGGTACGTTTTCAGTCGAGTACCATTCTGCAAATGTCTTATTTGATACTGGAGCAACGCATTCTTTTATGACTGCATCATGGGTAGAATCACATAATATACCAGTAGTACCCATGTATCCACCTATGAGGGTTAGTTCAGTTGGTGGAAGAACCCAAACGGATAGATTTTGCCCTAGTGCAAAGGTTCAAATAAGGGGGATAGAGTTCCCCCTAATTTAATAGTTATGGGTAACCAAGATACAACTATAGATGTCATCCTAGGGATGAATTGGTTAACCAAGTACCAAGCCAGTCTTAGCTGTGACAAGAGAACAGTGAAGCTAGTGTGCTTATCAGGAGAAGAAGTGTTAGTAGAGTTGGTCTTGTCAGGACTGAGGAAAGGGAGTTGTCACCAAGTCACCGCTTGTATTGAGGAGATTAAACCATCAGAGGCTATCAATGTAGTATCAGATTTCCCAGATCTGTTTCCCGAGGAGTTACTAGGTATGCCACCTGAAAGGAAGGTTGAATTTGCCATAGAGCTTATACCAGGCACCGCCCCTTTTTCCAAGAGAGCCTATCGAGTGTTCGGACCGGAATTGGTGGAACTCAAGAAGCAGATTGATGAGTTGTTGGAGAAAGGTTATATCAGACCGAGTACCTCACCTTGGGCAGCCCCAGTGTTGTTTGTGGAGAAGAAGGATGGCACAAAGAGGATGTGCATTGACTACAGATCCTTGAATGAGGTTACTATCAAGAATAAGTACCCCCTGCCCAGAATTGAAGATTTATTCGATCAGTTGAGAGGAGCTAGTGTGTTCTCAAAGATAGACCTGAGGTCAGGCTACCATCAGCTCAGAATCCGACCCTCAGATATACCGAAGACAACATTCATCACCAAGTATGGACTGTATGAGTTCACGGTTATGTCATTCGGTTTGACGAATGCGCCAGCCTACTTCATGTACTTGATGAACAGTGTGTTCATGGATTATCTCGACAAGTTCGTAGTGGTGTTCATTGATGACATTCTTATATATTCCCAGAATGAGCAAGAGCATGAGGAGCATTTGAGGAAAGTACTTCAGATGCTACGAGATTGTCAGCTGTATGCCAAGCTTAGCAAGTGCGAGTTCTAGATCAGTGAAGTCCTGTTCTTGGGTCACATTATAAACCGAGAGGGATTGGCTATAGATCTGAAGAAGGTAACAGCTATCTTGGACTGGAAAGCACCAAAAGATGTTCGAGGAATCAAGAGTTTCATCGGAATGGCCGGTTATTCTCGGCGTTTCATTGAAGGTTTCTCTAAGATTGCTAGGCCAATGACAGCCTTGTTGGCAAAGAAGGTTGAGTTCAAGTGGACCCCAGCATGCCAGAAGTCCTTTGAGACATTGAAGGAGAAGTTGACAATGGCACCAGTACTGATTCTGCCAGATGTTCACAAGCCATTCTCAGTGTATTGTGATGCTTCGTATACCAGACTGGGATGTGTGATGATGCAGGAAGGGAGAGTAGTGGCATACTCATCCCGACATTTGAAGATTCATGAGAAGAATTATCCTACTCATGATCTAGAATTAGCAGTCGTGGTTCATGCATTGAAGACCTGGAGGCATTATCTTTATGGGCAGAAGTGTGATATCTACACGGATCACAAGAGTCTCAAATACATATTCACTCAGTCAGAATTAAACATGAGACAGCGAAGATGGCTAGAGTTGATCAAAGATTATGAGCTAGAGATTCATTATCACCCAGGCAAAGCAAATGTGGTTGTAGATGCCCTTAGTAGAAAAAGTCAAGTTAATATGTTGGCCGCTTACTCGATGTCGTATGAGCTAGCGAAGGAGTTCGACAGATTGAGTCTCGGATTTCTGAACAACACCCAAGGAGTGACAATCGAGTTGGAACCCACTCTAGAGCAAGACATCAGGAAGGGTCAGAAGGATGATGAGAAGATCAACGAGACCCGGTAGTTGATCATAGATGGAAAAGGCAAGGATTTCCGTGAAGATGCAGGAGTGGTATGGTTCAAGGATAGACTTTGTGTTCCCGACATCAAATCAATCCGGGAACTAATTCTCAAGGAAGCCCATAAGACAGCATACTCTATACACCCTGGTAGTGAGAAGATGTACCAAGACCTGAAGAAAAGATTCTAGTGGTACGGTATGAAAGGGGAGATAGCAGAGTATGTGGCTGTGTGTGACAGTTGTCAGAGGATTAAAGCAGAACATCAAAGACCTGCAGGTTTGTTGCAACCGTTGCAGATTCCTCAGTGGAAATGGGATGAGATCGGAATGGACTTTATAGTCAGTTTGCCTCGCACTCGTACTGGTTATGACTCCATTTGGGTAGTAGTGGACCGTTTGACAAAGGCGACCCATTTTATACCAGTCAAGACCACCTACAATAGTGCAGTGTTGGCCGAACTATACATGGCTCGGATTGTGTGCTTGCATGGCGTTCCGAAGAAGATAGTATCATATAGAGGCACCCAGTTCACCTCTCATTTTTTGCAGCAGTTGCATGAAGCTTTGGGCACACACTTAAAGTTCAGCTCAGCTTACCACCCGCAGACAGATGGTCAAACAGAGAGAACCAATCAAATTCTAGAGGACATGTTGAGGGCTTGTGCTTTGCAAGACAAGATGTGTTGGGATAAGAGATTACCATATGCAGAATTCTCTTACAATAATAGCTATCAAGCCAGTTTGAAGATGTCACCATTCGAAGCGCTCTATGGGAGGAATTGCAGAACTCCATTGCATTGGGACCAACCTAGTGAAAGACAGGTGTTCGGTCCAGATATTTTGCTTGAAGCCGAAGAGAACATCAGAATCGTCCGAGAGAATTTAAAGGCAGCGCAGTCCAGACAGCGAAGCTATGCTGACACCAGAAGAAGGGAACTCAGTTTTGAAGTGGAAGACTATGTTTACTTGAAGGTGTCACCCATCAGATGAACCAAAAGGTTTGGAGTCAAAGGCAAGCTAGCACCCCAATATATTGGGTCGTATCAGATCCAAGCAAGACGTGGAGAAGTGGCTTATCAACTCAGCTTACTGGAGAACCTGTCCGTTGTGCACGATGTGTTCCATGTGTCACAGTTAAAGAAATGCTTGAGAGTGCTAGAAGAGCAGTTGCCAGCAGAGGATCTTGAAGTTCAAGAAGATCTGACTTATATTGAGAAGCCAACTCAAATTCTGGAGACAGCAGATCGGGTCACTCGGAGAAGTACCATCAGGATGTGCAAAGTCAAATGGGGTCACCACTCAGAAGAAGAAGCAACCTGGGAAAGAGAAGATGATTTGAAAGCCAAGTACCCTGAGCTCTTTTCTAGCCAGCCCTGAATCTCGAGGGCGAGATTCTTTTAACGGGCATAGGTTTGTAACACCCTGATTTTGGGGGTATAAAATTTCTTTCTAATTATCACCCAAAATCATGTGTTACTCTTCTTTTTCTTACTCTAGGTTTTCTCTCTCTCTAGATTCTTTCTCCCTTTTTCCTTTTGATTAGAAATAGCTTAAACTAGTGGAGGTTAATTATTTATTTTTGCCAAAACATTATGGGTTATGACATGTTGCATCATGCTGAGCTTAAAATATTCTTTGAAGTGTTGCACATGTTTGAATTTATTTGAATTTGAAACCTGGCCCGCCTGTCAGCGCCCAAGCCCTCTGGCGCTAGGCCCACTCGGTCAGCGCACTCTCCCCCTCTGTCGCTGACACTCCCTAGCCCACCTGTCAGCGCTCGCCCGCTCGCGCGCGCGCAACCTCGGCCGTAGATCTAATCTTAGCTGTTGGTTTTAGATCTGACGGTTAGATTCACCCGATACCCCTTCGCACGGTAGTTTTCTTAAAGAGACCCTCGGTTTATTGAAAATCAACCCACCGTCCCTAGTTTTCGCGCGCAGGCCCCTGTAATCTTGCAGATTTAGCCCCGGACTTTTAAATATTCACAGAATTAGCCCTAATTTCATATTTTGAATTCCCAAACTTGTTTATTTCATAACTTTTGCATATGAACACCAAATTTAGTGATTCAAATTGCAAAATGTTCATAAAATTATTCTATGTTTAAATAAAATGGTTTCACTTATTGTCTACACACTCTAATTTTTAGGATTGAATATGAACTAATGTAGATGTATTTTTATTTATTTAATAAAATAAATAAAAGGAGAACCTTAGAGATGTAAACATGTGTAAGCTTGTGAGATTAATAATGTGTATTACATGAGTTTACCTCTGTTCTAAACTTTAGGTCACAATAAAATAAGTTAAACTATGTTTATGTACTTGTAAGTAACACTTAGGGGATGTTGGGGACTTGTTCTCAAATGCTATGAGTTAAAAACAAAGCAACACAAAATGTTAAATGTTAATGTCCTTCGTCCTTCGAAGCATTATTTCCCTTAAGATATAACGATCTTTGGACGAAGGTCATGAAGGACATACCTTCATCATCACAGTATACATTAATGAAAGACGAAGCATATGAAACATGAAAGATAACATGAATAATCATATAACATCATTACTATAACTTTATTATATTATCATGGAAAAATAGAAACAATATTGAATTACAAATGTACCTTCGGCTTGACAGAAGATAAAAGTACAAGTGTGACGCACGAGCAAGTACAAGTCAGCGTGAACAGTACGGGGGTACTGTTCACCTATTTATAGGCACAATGCACAACATATGAAAGATTACATTTATGCCCTTTACATTTGCTATTGACTTATAGAAAAATCTATGAGGACTAAACAACCTTTTCCCTTTTAAGTCGGTTCCCTTTTCTGCGATTCAGCCGAAGCTCCCTTTCGCACAGCTTCGGAGCGACGACAACCTTCGTCACGATCAAGCTCCTCATCGTGTCTGCTTTTACCATGAATCCGAAGATACCTGTCCATAAATCATACTTGGGAAACATTGTTAAATTACGTTTTTGAGGACCTTCGGAGGCCGAAGGCCCCCAACAGTAGCCCCTCGCAATGTTAATTTGTTAGAATAATGAATTCAGATTGCGACATGGACGAAGGCCCTAAGCCGAAGGTCCGAAAAAAACACCTTCCCTTTGCTAGAATAGCAACAGTCAATGACAAACGGGGCCGTCCAACTTGGAGCGCGTCGATCGTATAAATAGGAACTCACCCTGAGCACATTTGGTACGCTACTTGCCGCTTGTTTTGTTTACTCAGTTTTTAGCTCTTGCTTGCCATCGCCTGCTTAGTTTCCCAGACTCCCTAAGCTTCGGTTTTAAGGACGCGTTTTCGTCATACCTAAAGAAAAGATGTCTCAAGACAAAAAAAGTTGTTGCTGAGACGAAGCTGAGCGAAGAGGAGAAGCTCCTTGAGGAGAAGACTGCTGGATTTATTGAGTCAATAGCAAAAACAAATACAGAGAAGATAACTAAAGAGATACTAGAAGGCTTGTCTGAAGACACAGATGATAGCAACAGCTATTATATGGAAAGTGGAGGCGAAGACTCTGAAGATCGGCCTTGGCGACCAAGTCATGCAGTCTTCAAGAAATCAACTATCAAATAGAGTCATCTTGATAATATGAGAGGAAGGTATTTTCGAGATATGTCTATTGTGAGGGCTGACACAGACAGAGCCGTCCCTGCTCCCGAAGAAAACGAAGTTGTGATCTTCCGAAGCTTCTTCAAAGCTGGACTTCGGTTCCCGTTGAGCAGATTTGTGGTTGAAGTTTTAAAGACATACCAGATTTTCCTTCACCAGATCACTCCCGAAGCAATTATCAGAATGGGGATCTTTGTCTGGGCTGTGAGAAGTCAAGGTCTAGAGCCAAGTGCAAGATGCTTTTGTAGTATGCATGAACTTTCGTATGAGACGAAACCCTGGGGTAAAGAACAATATCATAACAACTTTGGTTGCTATAGCTTCGTTGCTCGCTCTGGCGCAAGCTACTGAAAGTCGCCTAGAGGGGGGGGGGGTGAATAGGCGAAACCTGAAAATTAAAACTTTATCCCCCAACTAGATCCCTTGATTAGTGGTTAGAACAAGATATACAAATATCGGAGAATAGAAACTAAGTTCTTGCTTGAAAGGAGTATTGCTAAGTAATGCGGAAGTGATAAGTCAATACAACTAGTAAGTTATAGTATAACAAAGCAAGAAGCTTTAGATGAGAAGAGCACTAGGACAAGTTCTTTCTTGCAACGTGTTGCTTCACTAAATGGGATTTTAACTCGAAGCAACACCAAATGATTTTAGCAAATAAAGGTGCAAGAAAACTTAGAACAAGGGAAAGTAAACAAATCACAAGCAATAAACACAATGGACACGGGTGATTTGTTTTACCGAGGTTCGGCCCTCGAAGGCCTAGTCCCCGTTGAGGAGTCCACTTAAGGACGGGTCTTTTTCAACCCTTTCCCTCTCTCCCCCGATCACACAAGGATCGGTGAGCTCTTCTTCTTCTCAAGGATCACTCTTGATCCCACAAGGATCACCACAATCTTTGGTGTCTCTTGCTAGCTTTTACAAGCCTCCAAAACTTTGGAGGAAGTTCAACGGGAGTCAAAACTCCACGCGCAAATGAACACAAAGATGAAGCACACACTATCTCTCGATGAATCTCACAAGGCACTAGTGCTAAACTCAAATGAGTAGCTCTCTTTTGCTTGCTCTCTCTTTTGTGGCACTTGTGTTGTATGTAGTGGTCTAAATCTTGTGTATAGGATGGATCAATGAATATAAGTGGTTGGGAGGGTTTGAGTGTGTCAACTAGATGACTTGGAATGTTGCTTGGGCTCCCACACTTTGAAGTGGCCGGTTGGGGTGGTATTTATAGCCACCAACCAAAAACTAGCCGTTGGTGAAGGCTGTCTGTCGTATGGTGCACCGGACAGTCCGGTGCACACCGGACATGTCCGGTGTGACAGCCACGTCACCAAATAGCCGTTGGGGTTGGAGCTGGTCGACCATTGGAGGCGTTGTCCTCATGTGGCACCGGACAGTCCGGTGCACACCGGACAGTCCGGTGCCTCTCTGATCCTCTGCTCTGACTCTGCCGCGTGTACTTTTATTGTCAGAGTCGACCGTTGGCGCCGAAGTAGCCGTTGCCCCGCTGGTACACCGGACAGTCCGGTGCACACCGGACAGTCCGGTGAATTTTAGCGGAGCGGCTGCCGCGCGAACCCGAGGCTGGCGAGTTCCGGAGACCGCGCTTCCTTGGAGCACCGGACATGTCCGGTGCACACCGGACAGTCCGGTGAATTATAGCGCGCCGGCTTTCCGAGAAATCCCGAGGGCGAAGAGTTTGAGTTGGAGTCCTCTGGTCGCACCGGACACTGTCCGGTGCACACCGGACAGTCCGGTGCCTCCAGCCAGAGGTGCCCTCGGTTGCCTCGTTGCTCCTTTGTTGAATCCAACACTTGGTCTTTTTATTGGCTAAGTGTGAACCTTTTGCACCTGTATAACTTGTGCACTAGAGCAAACTAGTTAGTCCAACATTTGTGTTGGGCAATTCAACCACCAAAATTATTTAGGAACTAGGTGTAAGCCTAATTCCCTTTCAATCTCCCCCTTTTTGGTGATTGATGCCAACACAAACCAAAGCAAATATAGAAGTGCATAATTGAACTAGTTTGCATAATGTAAGTGCAAAGGTTGCTTGGAATTGAGCCAATAAATACTTGTATGATGTGCATGGATTGTTTTCTTTATTTTTAACATTTTGGACCACGCTTGCACCACAAGTTTTGTTTTTGCAAACTCTTTTGTAAATTCTTTTCAAAGTCCTTTTGCAAGATAGTCAAAGGTAAATGAATAAGATTTTGCAAAGCATTTTCAAGTTTTGAAATTTTCTTCCTTTGTTCCAAATGCTTTTCCTTTGACTAAACAAAACTCCCCCTCAAATAAAGTCTCCTCTTAGTGTTCAAGAGGGTTTTAAGATATTAAGTTTTTTTTAAAAATCCTACTTGCTCCCCCTTTAGAACACAAAGAGATACCAATTTTGAAATTTACCAATTGAAAATCATCAATTTTAAAATTAGTTTGGTGGTGCGGTCCTTTTGCTTTGGGCCAATACTTTCTCCCCCTTTGGCATGAATCGCCAAAAACGGATACTTGGAATGAGATATAGGCCCTTTAAGTACTTTCTCCCCCTTTGGTCATGAATAAATGAGTGAAGGTTATACCAACGTTGGAGAGTGATGCAGAGCGACGGCGAAGGATGAGTAGAGAGTGGAGTGGAAGCATTTTTCTTCGCCGAAGATTCCAATTCCCTTTCAATATACCTATGACTTGGTTTGAAAAACACTTGAACATACATTAGTCATAGACATATAAAAGAGATATGATCAAGAGGATATATTAAATTAAGCATGATCATAGTTCCATAGATTGCTCCCCCTAAGTATGTGCATGGAGAGGAATACATATTTTGGCCTTAAATGCCAATTGCACATAATTAGGTTAATGAGAGCATATCTATACAGATTATGAAGTGCATTGTGTCATAATATAAGTGTGATGCTCATGACAGTTTATGCACTTATGAAAGCATGTTGTAAACATTTCAAGCATTTTTCCTTAGGATTTCAAAGAGGCTTAAGGACCATCCACCTTTGGAACAAAGGCAGCTTATCCTCGTTACAAGGTTAAGCTTTAAGCTCTTTGACAAATAAATCACTTCATCTAGTTTCAACAAAGATGCACTAAGCAGGAATGAATTTTGGGAAATTAAACTAGGTATGAAGCAGGGATATGCATGGACATGCTTTCTCTTCCTTTTATACAAGATATGCAAAGAATATATAGAAAAGGAAGATTTAGGTACAAGTTTAAATGAAAGGAGATAGTTTTACCTTTTTGTACCTTTACATGGGAACACTCTCTTCATTGTGCATTGTCCTTAGTCTTAGATGCTTAAGACCTATTCTTAATGACAATATATGGAAATATTTTGCGCAAGAGAGAGTTCTACAACTAGTGATCTTTTCAAGTTACAGTTAGCATATATCAAATGGATCACAAGTTGCATAAAAGTATCATGAATTCTCCTTTTAACTTAGTGCATATCAAGAGAGATATCGATTGATAGAATATACGGCACTAAGAAATATGATTGTTGATTGAAGTTATTCAATGATCAAACAAATAATAGATGTGATCAAAAGAACAACATACACATTAGATTACCAATTAAGCTTAGAATAGGAGAATCCAGCAAGTATGCTACTTTAGAGTGAAAGACAAGAATTTAAAAATAGTAGCATACTTCATGAGAAACTTATTCTCATGCAAGAGACTATATGAAATTACTGAGATAAAGCAATAGTCTCAACATAATCAAGATAAAAGGCTCCCCCTAAAGATATGCATCAAGTATTTGAATGAATTGAATGGATGCATTTACTTTAAAGACAAATAGAGAGAAGCATTATACATCTTGATCAAGGCTCATTAAATTTGTAATAAACAACTTGAGCCTAGTATTCTCAATATGAAAGGATTTAGAATACTCACAACCACACCATTGATTGTTTCGTAGAAGTAGGTGGTGTTGTTCTTGATGTTCTCCTCTTTCATTTGAGAGTCCTCCCTTTGCAGTGGCTTCTTTTTCCTTTCAAACTTATTGAAAATACTCAAGAGGAATGTTAGTAACACAAGGGAGTATATAGTGATGGATGATTTCTTTTAAATAGGAAATAAGCATAATTCATCATCCATGAGTCACATAGACATGAAGTAAATTCCTTAACGTTAGTGCACATTAACAGAAAAGAGGAATGAGCACCTTTTTAATCACTTTTGATTAATCAAAGGAATTTTACTTATTCATATTGAATTTATTATCATGACTTAGAAGCGCATCAATATGAGAATGGATATAGCAAAGGCATGAATTAGATTCTAATGGACAAACGCATTTATGAAAATGATATTGAATGCATACTTAGTTAATTTAGGTCCAATAAAGAATCTATTCCTCACAAGGGTAGAATATGATAATTTAGATTATATACTCATTGAGATGGGAACCAAACTTAATTAAGAAGATGAGTTCCCATACCTTTGCTTTTACCTTTCTTCCTTTGGGTGAAGATCAACCTATGAGGCTTGTGCTCTTTCTTTCTCGTAGATTTTCATAATTGAACTCAAGAGAAATGTTAGTAGCAACACAAGCACTAGTTTCCATTCTTGTAATCATTTTGATAAGGAATGGGAAGCTAGATTACTAAAACATGGAAACTTCATAGCATGAACTAGATTATCCATAGATGATGTTATGCTTAATTTTAACTCATAAAACAAGCATAAATAATCCTTTAAGATTATGGGAATAAATCTAATTCATGATGTGGAAAGCGATAAATGTGAAAGAATCAAATCCAATTTGAGCAAGTAAAAATACATCATAAACATTTGGATTGATTTTTCTTTTCATGTTAGATTACACGCTTTCAAAGAGAAACTTATTCTCTATAAGTGAGACTACTTGGGTTATTTAAATAAGATCATTAATCTCACTATTCTAGTTATAGAGAGAGTTTTCCTTTTATAAGTGTCCTAAGGATTTGAATTCCTTACATGACACCATATCCCTTTAAGAACATGAAATATCTCTCTATATCTAGAATCATGGCAATAACAAGATAATAAGAAGAAGAATATGCCATGACAAACTTGCAACAATTTAAAGCATGTAGATTGCCATAGTATGGAAATGATGAATGTGCAATCTACCATATGAGAGGAAATTCTTCAAAGAATGGTAATATCAAATTAAAGACATTTGAAGTGCTTCAATGTGACTACACAAGACACATAAGAAATGATATTCTAAAATACTTGCACTTAAAAACATAGAAGTTACCATCCTTTGACTTTCCTCCATGTTGTAGGTCTTGAATTTTTCGTATATGATATCTCTTCACTTCCTACAACATATAATATCTTTCTCGAGATGATATGAGTTTAAGACATAGGAATTTGAAAAATAACCTTGGGTCAATCATGTATATAGATCATTGAAGATTGATAGCTTGAGTTGATAAGAGTTGAATTCTCTCAAGCACCCCAAAGCTTCATATCATCTCCTTCCCCTACAAAGCTTGTCAAGTATATTTTGGTACCCATCGCTTGATGGGTCCATCACGGTTAGTCAACAAAGATCTAGGAACCCAAAAGTCCTTTGTGTTAGCATTAGGTAAACTCATTACCTTTCTAGCACAAGTTGCAATTTCGGGTTGCCTAGTTACATGAGAAGTAATTGACAAGCTAGGAGTGGAAGATTTACCTATGGGACAATCCTTGCATTGATGTCCCTTCTTTCGGCATATGTAGCATAGGCGATCTTCAACTCTTGAAGATTTCTTCCTTCCTTGTTTCTTGCTTGCTACATGGTTAGTGAATATTTTCTTTTCTAACCCTATGCCTTTTTGTTTTAAATGGGGACATGATCTAAGCAAGTGTCCCTTCTTGGAGCATTTAAAACAAAGTCTATCATCCTTGTTAATAATCAAGCCATTTCTAATGTAGGGACATGACCTAATCAAGTGCCCCTCTTCAAAGCATTCACTACACCTTTTAATGTGAAGTGTGGCTTGATCATTACCTTGGATGTTACCTTTTGTGGAGGCGTGGTTGAGGCTTTTGGAGGAGGTGTTGAATTTCATCTTTTGTTTCTTCCTCTTGGCAATCCTCAAATCCTTGACATTTTCTTCAAGGGATGTAGTGCATGCCACGGTTGTTCCCGTCTCAAGCTTATTCACCATGTGATCACGGTTATCTTGAGAAGGTTGGGCAATGCATTTCCCTTTTAGTTGAGTCAAGTTCTTCTTTAGCCTCTCATTTTCTTCTTTGAGCTTTTGATATGTATCATCATTTGTTCCTGCAAATTCTAACTCAAAGGAAGATTTGCTTGTCGACAAACAACAAGCATTAGCACATGGTAATATAGTATCAATTTGAATACATGTGCACGAGTGAGGTTGTTGGGATTTTAAGTTTTCTATCACAACCTCATGAGCAATGTTTAATATGATATGATCATCCATAAGGTTTTCATGAGAACATAGAAGCATATCATATTTATCTTGAAAAGCTAGATTTTCAACTTTTAGCTTTTCTACTTGGTCCTTAAGCAAGGTATTCCTATTTACTAATTGAGCGGTACAATGTAAAGCGTTATCATGCTCAATTGAAACAGTTTCATACCTTTGGACCAAATCAACATGAGAGCACTTTAGCTCCTCATGTTCTTTAGTCAACTCGTCAAAGTGTAGCATTTTCATGGAGAGAACATCTTCTAGCCTTTGACGAGCTTCGCTTTGCTCTCTCGCTCTTTCTAGAAGTTTGAGCATGACCGCCTTATCTCCTTGGCTTAGGCGAGCATAGAGATGCACAAAGCTTCTTTCTTCCTCCTCATCCTCATTTGTGCTTCCGCTATCATTTGCATTAGCCACACAACACATGTGGGAATCGAAATGGGAAGACAAACCTTTTGGAGAGGTGGATTCATCGTTTGGTCTCCAGCGTTCATTTTCTTCTTCTTCCTTGCAAGGGTTAGTATCACAAATACCAAAGGAAGTAGAAGCACAAAATGAACTATCATGTTTGGACTTATTAAATTTGCTTTTAATTCTAGTCCAAATATCATGCATATCACAAATGGGTTTGTCATATTTTATTATGAAGGCATGATAATCTTCTTTGCTAAGGGATTTACTTAAGATGTCATAAGCTAGATAGTTTAAGCGTATACATCTTAAATCTTCTTCGGAGGCATTTTCCCTAGCATAGTTAGGAGGAATAATACTCTTGACTAAAATTTGTTCTAATTGTGGGTCTACCGCTCTAAAAGCATTTATCACTCTAGTAGACCATGAATCATAATTAGAACAATCGGAAAGCAATATCTCAAGAGTTACCTCCTTGTTCTCCTGGGTCTTCTTGTTCTTTTGGGATCTTCTACGAGCCATCACTTCGAGTTGTTAGACTCAAGATGAAGTGCCTAGCTTTGATACCAATTGAAAGTCGCCTAGAGGGGGGGGGGGTGAATAGGCGAAACCTGAAAATTAAAACTTTATCCCCCAACTAGATCCCTTGATTAGTGGTTAGAACAAGATATACAAATATCGGAGAATAGAAACTAAGTTCTTGCTTGAAAGGAGTATTGCTAAGTAATGCGGAAGTGATAAGTCAATACAACTAGTAAGTTATAGTATAACAAAGCAAGAAGCTTTAGATGAGAAGAGCACTAGGACAAGTTCTTTCTTGCAACGTGTTGCTTCACTAAATGGGATTTTAACTCGAAGCAACACCAAATGATTTTAGCAAATAAAGGTGCAAGAAAACTTAGAACAAGGGAAAGTAAACAAATCACAAGCAATAAACACAATGGACACGGGTGATTTGTTTTACCGAGGTTCGGCCCTCGAAGGCCTAGTCCCCGTTGAGGAGTCCACTTAAGGACGGGTCTTTTTCAACCCTTTCCCTCTCTCCCCCGATCACACAAGGATCGGTGAGCTCTTCTTCTTCTCAAGGATCACTCTTGATCCCACAAGGATCACCACAATCTTTGGTGTCTCTTGCTAGCTTTTACAAGCCTCCAAAACTTTGGAGGAAGTTCAACGGGAGTCAAAACTCCACGCGCAAATGAACACAAAGATGAAGCACACACTATCTCTCGATGAATCTCACAAGGCACTAGTGCTAAACTCAAATGAGTAGCTCTCTTTTGCTTGCTCTCTCTTTTGTGGCACTTGTGTTGTATGTAGTGGTCTAAATCTTGTGTATAGGATGGATCAATGAATATAAGTGGTTGGGAGGGTTTGAGTGTGTCAACTAGATGACTTGGAATGTTGCTTGGGCTCCCACACTTTGAAGTGGCCGGTTGGGGTGGTATTTATAGCCACCAACCAAAAACTAGCCGTTGGTGAAGGCTGTCTGTCGTATGGTGCACCGGACAGTCCGGTGCACACCGGACATGTCCGGTGTGACAGCCACGTCACCAAATAGCCGTTGGGGTTGGAGCTGGTCGACCGTTGGAGGCGTTGTCCTCATGTGGCACCGGACAGTCCGGTGCACACCGGACAGTCCGGTGCCTCTCTGATCCTCTGCTCTGACTCTGCCGCGTGTACTTTTATTGTCAGAGTCGACCGTTGGCGCCGAAGTAGCCGTTGCCCCGCTGGTACACCGGACAGTCCGGTGCACACCGGACAGTCCGGTGAATTTTAGCGGAGCGGCTGCCGCGTGAACCCGAGGCTGGCGAGTTCCGGAGACCGCGCTTCCTTGGAGCACCGGACATGTCCGGTGCACACCGGACAGTCCGGTGAATTATAGCGCGCCGGCTTTCCGAGAAATCCCGAGGGCGAAGAGTTTGAGTTGGAGTCCTCTGGTCGCACCGGACACTGTCCGGTGCACACCGGACAGTCCGGTGCCTCCAGCCAGAGGTGCCCTCGGTTGCCTCGTTGCTCCTTTGTTGAATCCAACACTTGGTCTTTTTATTGGCTAAGTGTGAACCTTTTGCACCTGTATAACTTGTGCACTAGAGCAAACTAGTTAGTCCAACATTTGTGTTGGGCAATTCAACCACCAAAATTATTTAGGAACTAGGTGTAAGCCTAATTCCCTTTCAGCTACCCAGTGCCAACATTTCGGAAGAGATGGCCTGGGGCCTGGATGGAGGAGTGGTTTTACGTGAAAAATGATTTGAAGGCAAGAGAAGACATTAAAGAAATCATCATGCGCCCCATCTGGTCCCGCTTCGGCCTCCGGAAGCCGAACGTAGAAATTGATGAGGCAGCCGAAGCATGTTGAAGGGCCTTCAGCGCAGTTTGCTCTTTTATTGGAACAAGAGACTTAATTCAAGAGCATGTAGCCTACAGGATATGGCCACTGATAGACAGCTGGGAAATGCCAAAAGAAACCATTACTAACCCTAGCGAAGGCGGCCTGGTTCGATTGAAATACACCTTCCGATTTGGAGACCAGTTTGTCGAACAAGATGATGACTGGCTGAAGTGCGTTGAAAACACTAGTGATGAGCTACTTGGAGCATATTCCAAGTCCAAAGATAATGCACTATCTGTAGCCTTCAGGAGCCGAAAAAAGAAAAGATTAAATAGGGTTTTTGATGCTATTGGATTTGTGTACCCTGACTATCGCTACCCGCCACGGGGGCAGAAAAGAAAGGGTGCGACCTCTAGAAAGGTTACCGCTTCGGCTGCTCCAAGAGATCCTACGCCGAAGAGTAAAAAGTTGAAAGTCCTTACCCACCGGCCCCGCTATATTGAACCGGCCATAGTGCCTGAGTTTAGCGGGGAAACTTCTTCAGCTATTGAAGCAAAAGGACCTACTCCTCCTACGCAGAAGATTGAAGAGCTGGCCGTAATGCCGAAGGCACCTTCGGCCAAGTTAGCTGAGCTGAAGACTGATAAAATTGAGGAGCCAAGAATCGAAGGGACAAAAACATTAGAAGTTTTAAGACCTTCGGCAGAAGTGGCGGTGCCGAAGGCACAAAAGGGTCTTACGGCGACTCCGAAAAGAAAAAGGATGGCAAGTGTATTAGATGTACTAGAGTCAGTAAAAGCTTCAAGTTCTATTCCTTCAAGGAAAATTGCCAAGGTTGAAACAAAACCGGCCAAAGTTGAGGCTGCAGTGGGCCAGGGTAGCGCCAAAGCTGGGCCTTCAGAGCCTGCTAATAAACAACCCTTGGAGTTTGAAGAGAAGGCGACAGAGGAAGAAGCTATAGAACAGAGTTTGCCTGAAAAAACTCCCGCGCCTGTTCCTGAAGCTTTAAAAGAAAATATTGAATATATCATCTGTCATGCTTCGGGAAAGAAACTCTCTAAAGAAGAAGAACGAGAAGCTCAACACTATGCCCAGAGGCTGAAATATCCAAAGGGGGCATTAGTGTTCAACGGCAGCGGAGAAGAGGATTTCTTATACTGTCTCGCAGACAGCAAGGAGATATCTGTCTGCTGGGAGATGAGCAGAAGCTTTGGATTCCCAACATTAGAAGATGGGCTTTCAGTATTGTCGAAGGATGAATTGGCCGACAGCTTAGCATATAACAGCATGAAGGTGTGTAAATCAATTTTTGTACTTAAAAAACGAATTTGTTCATTTGTTTATACCTAATACTATGATCCTTTTTCAGGGCTTGATCCTTAGCAATGCCCTCAGGGCGCAGAAAAATATTGAAGATGAAGGATGCATAATAGCCCTGAACAACCTTCGTTCAGAAGTAATTGAACTAAGGAATGAAGGTCTTGAAAAATATAAAATATTAATTTCATTGGTGAGCAAAATAAAAGAAGACGAGGCTAGTTCCAAAGCACAAGCTGAGGCCCAGAAAAATAAAATTGAAGACCTTCAGAAACAGCTAGCCGAGGCCAAATTAAAATGTGTTGTTGCCGAAGCTGATCGAGATGCCAGTGAGTACTGGAAAAATTATTTTGAAAAAACAGTTGCAGAACTTCACGCATCAAAAGAAAGATGCTTTGAGAAATCTGTGGAATGCGTTAAAAAGATAAAAACTAGCTTCACCAACTTGGGCGCGTACTCAAGCGAAGATAACTTCATACGGGGCGACCTTGAAGGCGTAATCGAGTGGATCAGCGGTGAGGCCGAAGCCTTTGAAGAGATTTTGAGTGACCGCGGGGACGTCTGTGCCTTCTCTGGCGCAAGGGGAGTTGCAGCTATTTTGGAGAAGGCAGGGTGCGAACATGTTAAAACTTTGGCCCAGTCCGAAGCTGCCTTCTCTATTGACGATAAGAAGGAACCCTCGGCCGAAGCAAGCTCAATAGGCAGAAGATTTTTACTGATATCTGGGAAAATGGCGGTCGAGGGATGGCCCATGAAATAATGAAGAAGAGCCAAAAAGATATTCATGATGCTCGAGAAGCAACAAAAGCGGCTGAAAAAGTTGTGGAACTTGAAAGACGGATAGGTATTACTTAATGGCTTTTAACTTTGTTGTTTATTTTTGCGACTTCGAACTAATTTATGTCTTCTACCGCAGCTGAACTATCTCCTCCACAGAGCCATTCGACCCACTGGCCGACCCTGAGACAAAAAAGACAATAGAAATTATTAATATGGCCGAAGCTATTGTAGATGAAGTTGTTATTAAGCTGCTAACCGAAGTTGCAGAAAAAATTCTGAAGGAAGAGTAGTTATTGTAAAAACATTTTCTAGAATGTTGATGTAACATTTGCTGAACTATATTTGTAATATTCAGTGCTTATTTGAATGTAATATATGAGTGGTTTGTAATTCATTTCTTTGTGATGCATGAAACTTTTTGTACATACCGTTTTTGAGCCTTCGGCGAAAAAACACCTTCCCTTCTTTTCATGCTTCGTAAAGAAGAGCTTTTTTGCTTCGTAAAAAATCATCCATACTTTGTAAAATATCAATGCTTCATAGAGAAAAGCTTTTTCCGCATCAGAACTGATGAAGCTATGATTCTCATCTTACTTTGTACCTTGGCATCTTTTCATTTTTTGTAAAGTATTGCCCGAATATCAGCCTTGTTTTCAATTGATGTCATTGATGAGATATGATGTTTGATGTGATGTTATGATGTATGATGCGATGATATGATGCAAAGAATGATGCTTGTTGGGGGCCTTCGGCTTCCGAAGGTCCTCAAAAACATGATTTGACAATGTTTTCCAAGTGAATTATGTGAACAGGTATCTTCGGAATCGGGTCACGAGTATACAAGAAGTATGGTCAAGACGAAGCTTGAGTAGGACGGAAGGCGATCATGACGAAGGATAAGATGATCACGAAGCTATGCGCAGAAAAAGCTTCGGTATGACAGCAGAAAAGGGGAACCGACTTATATGATGAAAAGCCAAATTAGACCTCGAAGAATCACTATAGAGTTATTGATAAATGTAAAGGGCATTAATGTAATTCTCCATGGGCTGCGTCCTGTGCCTATAAATAGATGAACAGGACTCCCATACTGTTCATGCTGACTTGGCATTTGCTTTACGCATCACGCCTGTACCTTCACCTTTCGTCAATTCTAAGGTACATTTATAATTTGTTATTATGAATTTGATAATGCAAAATAAAAATAAGTTGATAATAATATCTGTTTATTATTCGTATTTCATATATGTATTCTCCTTCATCATCTGTCGAGCTTACGAAGGTCTCTTCCTTCATAACCTTCGTCCAGAATTCATTATATCCGAAGGGACATAATGTCTTGAAGGACAGAAGGACTTTAACATTTAACACTTTTTATGTTGCCTTGTTCTTAATTCGAAGCATTTGAGAACAAGTCTCCAACATTGGCGCCCACCTCCGGTGAACTCACGTCCATTTTTTGAGTTTTGAACATCTTCGGCAAGCATCACCTTCGTCATGCCGCCGAAGAAAGCTTCAGCCACAGGGGCTGCCACTCTGCAACCGCTGGATCCCAATCAGGATGTCCTCTCTCTCAGGGAGGCCCGAAGCCAGAAGAGGAAGGCCACCAGTCCAACGCCTTCGGAGGACGACTTGGATCAAGAAATCCAAAACTTGGAGATGCTCCATCAACAGGTCCAACGGAAGAAGGAAAAGATGGCTCGTCTAGCTGACCTACAAAGGCAGATAGACGAAGCCTCTGAAGAAGTTCGTCATCTTGCTCAAGATGACCAGAACCGAAGGCCTCAGCGCAGAGAGCTTCATCAGGAGGGCTTCTACAACGAGGACGACTGGTATGAAGATTTCCATCATGGAAATTTTGCTTTTGATGATACTTCTTCTCTGTCAACAGAACTACAGGTTACACCTTGGCCACAGTCTTACAAGCCACCACAGCTCCCCATGTATGACGGTCATTCAGACCGAAGCAATTCTTGATGAGCTATGAAGCAATCATATCTTCGTATGGTGGCAACACGGCGGTCATGGCAAAGTCTTTCGTCATGGCTGTCAGGAGTGTTGCACAAACTTGGTACTCCTCTCTTCGGCCAGGGACAATCACCTCATGGCAAAAGCTCAAGGACATGTTGATAACCAGCTTCCAAGGGTTTCAAACGAAGCCAGTCACTGCTCAAGCTTTATTCCAGTGCACCCAGGACCACGAAGAATACCTTCAGGCGTATGTCCGAAGGTTCCTGCGTCTGAGGGCACAGGCACCAACAGTGCCCAATGAAATTGTCATTGAGGCCATGATCAAGGGGCTTCGGCCGGGACCTTTAGCTCAGTACTTTGCCAGAAAGCCTCCTCAAACTTTGGAGAAGCTGCTCTAGAAGATGGACGAGTATATTCGAGCTGACAATGATTTTCGCCAAAGAAGGGAGGAAGCATTCAGGTTCTCTGAAATGACCAGGGGCTTCGGAGGAAGATTCCATCCGAGGCACGTCAGGTCAATTCACAACTCTACTCAAAGTGATGACAGAGGGAGTCAACAGCAAAGGCCACAGTACTCCTCGCAAGCTTCGGGGCAGCAGCAAAGCTCTTTCCGGCCGCCAGCGCCAAGGGGCAGAGGCGCCAGGGGCTTTGGGGGAAGGTTTGGGGATCAGCCAAGATAAATTTACTGCCTATTCTGTGGTGAAGACAAGGGCCATACCACCAGGATGTGCCATGTTACCATCCAGAAGCAAAAGGAGATAGCAGAAGCTGCAGCACAACAGAGTCAGCCGAAGCAAGTCATGCATACTGCTTCGTACAATTCGTCTTACATTCTAGAATATGTAGGCAACCACCCTACAGCTTCTGTTGCTTCGGCAAGTCAACCCCAAGCATCTTGGCAACAGCCTCCACCGCCACCACCAACGCAACGAGGTCAGCAGCCAGAAGGGAGTCAGCACAATCACCTTCAGCGGGACTTCAGAGAGGAGTCCGAAGCTCGCACAGTCAATAGCACTGTGCTAGAGTCGAAGCATATTTACTGACAAATATCCTACCTCGACAGCAGCTTTTCGCATTTTCGCATTTCAGTCTTACTTTCTTTTTAATAAGGAACAATTATGGGAAGTTTAAGTGCTTTTTATCGTTTTTCAATATCTTGTAGCAGTTTCGCTTCTTACCATAAGAGAAATATATCTTCTCCATAGGCTTAAGTTTCCGAAGCATAAGAATTTATGGTGGTAAGGAGGACCTTCGAATTATCAAAAATTTGTTCTAAGGAATGCAGTGCGATTTCTTCGAAGCAGCAAAAAGTCGTTCCTAAGGGAGCGCAGTGTAAGTTTTCTGCTCAAAAGTCGTTCCGAAGGGAATGCAGAGCTTGTAGCGAAAAATAAACGCTGATTCCGCTAAAAGTAAAAGGCGAAGAAGCTCCTAAGGGAGGCTTACAACGAAAAATAAACGCTGATTCCGCTGAAAGTAAAAGGCGAAGAAGCTCCTAAGGGAGGCTTACAACGAAAAATAAACGCTGATTCCGCTGAAGTAAAAGGCGAAGAAGCTCCTAAGGGAGGCTTACAGCAAAAAATAAACGCTGATTCCGCTGAAGTAAAAGGCGAAGAAGCTCCTAAGGGAGGCTTACAGTGAAAAATAAATGTCGACCTTCAACAAATATCATTTTGCATAACATCACATCATTACATCATTTGCATAGCATAACATCATACATCATAGTGCATCAACAACGCAAGAAGGGGGGTCTCAATATTGATTTTCGAAGATCGTTTTGAAGAAATAGTGACACGACACAAACAATAGCCATTGAAGAGTTATATCTTCGTCAAACTCTGAAATGGAAAGATCTATTGATTATTGATTTTATGAGGATTGGCTACTGATTTTATGAGAACACGGATATTATTTACGAAGCATGAAAAGAAGGGAAGGTGTTTTTCGCCGAAAGCTCAAAAACGGTATGTATATAATGTTTCATGCATCGCAAAGAATAGAACTATAAACAACTAATATATTACATCCTAAGTTACACAATATTACACATGATTTTCAACAAACATTACATTCTAAATGTTTTTGCAACAGCATCTAATCTTCCCTTAAGACTACTTCTGCAGCTTCGTTTAGAAGCTGATCAACAACTCTATCCATGATGGCTTCGGCCATTTGTCTAATTTCGTCATCCCCCTTCGTGTGGGGGCCCGCAGATGACTCAGCAGGTTCTGAGGGAAGAGTAGATACGGATTTATTACTATTACAAACCGTGAACAAGTTCGAAATCAAAAAATTACAACAAAGAGTCAAAAACCACTAGTTAATACCTATTTGCCCTTCGGGCTCTGCGCTTTTCTCAGCGGCCTCTGCTACTTTTCTAGCATCATGAATGCCTTTTTCGCTTTTTTGAATAATTTCTTGGGCCATTTCCCGGCCACCATTGTCCCAGATGTCGGTGAAAAACTTTCCACCAACCATGCTTGCTTCGGCCGAGGGGTCTTTTATATCTTTGGAGGATAAGGCAGTTTCGGATTGTGCCAAAGATTTCACATGCTCACAGCCTTTCCTCTCCAAAATAGTAGCAATCCCCCTGGCACCCGAAAAGGCACATATGTCTCCGCGGCTATTCAAAATTTCCTCAAAGGCCTCAGCTTCGTGATTGATCCATTCAATCGGGCCTTCGGGGTTACGCCTTATGAAGTTTTCCTCGCTCGAGAATGCGCCAACGCTGGCGAAGCAAGTTTTTATTTTCTTAGCGCATTCTATAGATTTGTCATAGCACCTTTTCTTGGATGCACGAAGCTCTTCAACGTTTCCTTCTAAATGATCTACCCATTGATCGCTAAGTTCTCGTTTCGTCTCTTCAAGTATGCGTTCTTCATTAGCTCTGGCTAACTGTTTCCGAAGATCCTCGATTTTGTGCTTCTGAGCCTCAGCTTGAGCTTTAGAAGTAGCTTCGTCTTCCTTTATCTTATCCACCAATGTAAGCAGAATTTTATCTTTTTCCAAAGCTTCGTTCCTCAGCTTAATAACCTCTGTTCGTAGGTTGTTGAAAGCAATATTATAGCTCTCGTCTTCAGCATTCCTTTGCGCTCCCAAAGTGTTGCTAAGTATTAAACCCTATATGAAAAGAATTAGTATAAGAATAAAAGAATAATTCAAAAATTATAAATTTCCAAATATACAATTTTCATACCTTCAGACTATTATATGCGAGGCTATCTGCAAGATCGTCCTTTGTCATAGCGCAGAGGCCAGCTTCAAGCTTCGGGAACCCCATACTTCTAGCCATCTCCCGGCAGACGGATAATTCTTTGTTATCTGGGAGACAGTATAAGAAGTCATCTTCGTCTGTGCCATTGAATACTAAGGCCCCCTTTGGATACTTCAGTTCTCGGGCATAGTGATTAGCATCAAAAATCTCTTCTTCAGATAATCTTTTTCCCGAAGCATGTCGTACAATATAATCGAGGGCTTTGGAGCATGCTTCGGGGGCAGCAGTGCCAGTTTCTTCAACCAAAATTGGCTCTGCCATTTTTGTTTCTTCGGCTTCCAAGGATTTTACCTTGGTGGGCTCTGAAGGCCCAGCTTCAGTTTCAGATTGTTGCTTTGAAGCTTCGGCAACAAAGGCTTCAGTATGCACTTCGGAAGTTTCAACAATTTTCTTCGGAGTTGTGCTTGAAGACTTAATTGTCTCCAAAACATCCAGCACATTAACCATCCTTTTTCTTTTTGGGGTCACTGCTGGACCCTTTTGGCTTTTTGCTGCCTCAATTTTTGCTGAAGGACTTAAAACTTCTGATGTCTTTGTTTCTTCAGTCCTCGGTTCTTCTGTTTTTTCTGTTGCTGGCACTTCGGCCAGCTCTTCGATTTTTGACAGTGGAGTTGGTTCTTTAGCTTCGGTGGCCGAAGAGGTCTCACCGATAAACTCAGGCACTGTGGCCGGTTCAATATAACATGGCTGGTGTGTGAGAACCTTTACCCTTTTCCTCTTCGGCGCCGACTCGCTAGGAGCGGCTGAAGCAGCTTCCTTCGCAGAAGATGTATTCTTTCTTTTTTGACCCCGTGTTGGATAACGATAGTCGGGGTAAACAAACCCAATTGCATCAAATACTCGGTTGAGTCTCTTCTTCTTTCGGCCTCCGAAGGCTGCTGATAATGCAGTATCTTCGGCCTTTGAGTATACCCCAAGCAATTCGTCACTTATGGCCTCAATACTTTTCAACCAGTCATCATCTGGCTCAACGAACTTATCTCCGTATTTGAATGTGTATTTTAGCCTGACTAGTCCACCTTCATCAGTTTCTTTAATGGTCTCCTCCGGCATTTCCCACTTTTCCACAAGTGGCCATACTCTGAAAGCAATGTGTTCTTGGACCAAATCCCTTGTCCCAATAAAAGAACAAACAACGCCAAAGGCTCTCTGGCATTCTTCGGCTGCTTCATTCATTTCCACCTTCGGCTTCCGGAGGCCGAAGTGTTGCCAGATAGGGCGCATAATGATACCTTTAATATCTTCTCATGATTTCAAGTCATTTTTCACATAAAACCATTCCGTCATCCAGTCGCCGGGCCACCTCTTTCGAAAGGTTGGCACGGGGCAGCTTGACCCAGACCGGGCGCCGAAGCTGTAGCAACAAAAATTGTTGTGATACTGCTCTTTACCCAAGGGTTTTGTCTCATACAATAGCTCATGTATGTTGCAGAAGCTTTTTGCATTAGGTTCCAAACCTTGGCTCCTCACGGCCCACACAAAGATGTTCATCCTTATGATTGCTTCGGGGGTAAGTTGGTGAAGGTAGATTTCAAATATCTTCAGTATTTCCACGACAAAACTGCTCAAGGGAAATCGCAGTCCAGCCTTTAAGAAGCTTCGGAATATCACGACTTCATTTTCCTCGGGAGTCGGACAAGTCTTCTCTCCTTCGTCGGCCCTCACAACAGAAAAGTCCCGAAAATATCTGCCCCTCATATTGACAAGATGATTTTCTTTAATACTGGATTTACCGAAAACCGCATGGCTTGGTCGCCAAGGTCGATCTTCGGAATCTTCACCACCACTATCCACATCATAACTGTCACTGTCACCAGTATCTTCAGATAAACCCTCCAAAATCTCCCTAGTAATCTTCTCTGTATTAGTCTTTGATATTGATTCAAGAAAGCCCAGATGCATTTCCTCAGAAAGGCTTAGCTTTGAATCACCAACAGCTATCTTATCTTCAGACATCTTCGCAAACGCTGAGAAAGTGCTCTCGAAACCGAAGCTTAAAATTTAAAAAGCCAAGCAAGTGTTGTTGCGCGCAGGCTAAAAGTTGGGTGAGTAAAAGCAGATGGCAAGGGAGCGTGCCAAATAAACTGGTGGTGAGCTCTTATTTATACACCTAGTGCGTTGAAAACTGGAGGGTCCCGCTTGTCAAAGACTGTTGCTATTCTAGCAAAGGGAAGGTGTTTTTTCGGACCTTCGGCTTAAAGCCTTCGTCCATGTCACAATATGAATTTATCATTCCAGCAAATTAATATTGCGAGGGGCTACTGTTGGGGGCCTTCGGCTTCCGAAGGTCCTCAAAAACATGATTTGACAATGTTTTCCAAGTGAAATATGTGAACAGGTATCTTCGGAATCGGGTCACGAGTATACAAGAAGTATGGTCAAGACGAAGCTTGAGTAGGACGGAAGGCGATCATGACGAAGGATAAGATGATCACGAAGCTATGCGCAGAAAAAGCTTCGGTATGACAGCAGAAAAGGGGAACCGACTTATATGATGAAAAGCCAAATTAGACCTCGAAGAATCACTATAGAGTTATTGATAAATGTAAAGGGCATTAATGTAATTCTCCACGGGCTGCGTCCTGTGCCTATAAATAGATGAACAGGACTCCCGTACTTTTCATGCTGACTTGGCATTTGCTTTACGCATCACGCCTGTACCTTCACCTTTCGTCAATTTGAAGGTACATTTATAATTTGTTATTATGAATTTGATAATGCAAAATAAAAATAAGTTGATAATAATATCTGTATTATTATTCGTATTTCATATATGTTTTCTCCTTCATCATCTGTCGAGCTTACGAAGGTCTCTTCCTTCATAACCTTTGTCCGGAATTCATTATATCCGAAGGGACATAATGTCTTGAAGGACGAAGGACTTTAACATTTAACACTTTTTATGTTGCCTTGTTCTTAATTCGAAGCATTTGAGAACAAGTCTCCAACAATGCTAATGTATCGTGCAAATGAATGCCCAAACACACACATCTGAAGCTTCATCCACAATCTTCATTCCCTTAGGAATGACTGAAATCTCTTTGTCGTTTACTTTTTGGCTGCACCGTTTATTTTTCGGTGTAAGTTCTGCATTCCCTAAGGAACGTCTTTTGAACTTCTTCGCCTTCTATTTCGACGGTATTCGCGTTGACTTTTCGCGCTTTGCCTTATATTTCGGTGGTATTTGGCTCTGCATTCCCTAAGGAACGACTTTTGAGCAGAAAACTTACGCTGCGCTCTCTTAGGAACGGCTTTTTGAAGCTTTAGCAAACTTACACTACGCTCTTTAAGAACGACTTTTTGTAGCTTCGGTGAAATTTTTAATGCGATTTTTAGCTCTGCATTCTTGAAGGAATATCTCTTTGTAGCTTCGGCATTCTCGTAAGTCTGTGACGAAGGTATATTTCATTTTGACATAAATGAAGCTAGTACAGAGAATTAAAAAAAGCAAGAAACTAAGTTTACATTGATTGTTCCTTATTAAAAAGAAAACGACAGTGAATGTAAAACTGTGCCAAAGGTAGGATATCTCTCAATATATGTGTTTTGATTCTGGCACAGTGTGTTAACTGTGCGAGCTTCGGACCCCTCCCTGAAATCTCGCTGCTGATGGGTCTGTTGGCTCCCTTCTGGCTGCTGACCTCGTGAGTAGGCAGGCTGTAGTGGCGGCGGAGGTGGAAGCTATGGCCAAGAAACTTGCGGCTGACTAGCCGAAGCAACAGAAGCTGCAGGATGATTACCCACATATTCTGGTATGTAGGGTGAATGACACGAAGCAGTGTGCAGGACCTGCTTCGGCTGATTTTTCTGAGCTTTGGCTTCGGCAATTTCTTTTTGCTTTTGGATGGTGATTTGACACGTTCTTGTATTGTGGCCCTTATCTTCACCACAAAATAGGAAGTAGATTTTCCTGGGCTGGTCCCCATATCTTCCTCCGAAGCCCCTGGCGCCTCTACCTCTTGGAGCTGGCGGCCGGAAAGAGCTTTGTTGCTGTCCCGAAGCTTGCGAAGAATACTGTGGTCTCTGTTGTTGACTTCCTCTGTCATCACTCTGGATGGAGTTGTGAATTGACCTGACGTGCCTTGGGTGAATTCTTCCTCCGAAGCCCCTGGTCATTTCAGAGAACCTATATGCTTCCTCCCTTCTTTGGCGGAAGTCATTGTCAGCCCGGATGTACTCATCCATCTTCTAAAGCAGCTTCTCCAAAGTCTGTGGGGGCTTTCTAGCGAAATACTGAGCAGTAGGTCTTGGACGAAGACCTTTAATCATGGCTTCAACGACAATTTTGTTAGGCACTATAGGCGCTTGTGCTCTGAGACGCAAGAACCTTCAGACATATGCCTAGAGGTACTCCTCATGATCTTGTGTGCACTGAAACAAGGCCTGAGCTGTGACTGGCATCGTCTGGAAGCCTTGGAAACTTGTCACCAACATATCCTTGAGCTCCTGCCATGAAGTAATGGTCCCTAGCCGAAGAGAAGAATACCATGTTTGGGCCACATTCCGAACTGCCATGACGAAGGACTTGGCCATGACAGCTGCATTGCCTCCATATGAAGATATAGTTGCTTCATAACTCATCAAAAACTGCTTCGGGTCTGAATGCCCATCATACATGGGAAGCTGAGGTGGCTTGTATGATGGGGGCCATGGGATAGCCTGTAGTTCTGCTGCCAAGGGAGAAGCATCATCAAAAGTAAAGGTATCATGACTAAAATCATCATACCATCCATCGTTGTTGAACAAGCCTTCTTGATGAAGCTCCCTGTGTTGGGGCCTTCGATCTTGTTTGTCTTGAACAAGATGGCATACTTCTTTGGTGGCTTCGTCGATCTGCCTCTAAAGATTAGCCAGTCGGGCCATCTTCTCCTTCTTCCTTTGCACTTGCTGATGGATTATCTCCATGTTTCTGATTTCTTGGTCCAATTCCTCCTCCTGGAGTGTTGGACTAGTGGCCTTCCTCTTCTGGCTTCAGGCCTCTCGAAGAGAAAGGGTCTCCTAGTTCGGGTCTAGTGGCTGCAGTGCGGTAGCCCCTGTCGCTGAAGCTTTCTTTGGTGGCATGACGAAGGTCAGTGCTTGCCGAAGGTGGTCGAAAAGAGGGTTCACCGGAGGTGGGCGCCAATGTTGGGGACTTGTTCTCAAATGCTATGAGTTAAGAACAAAGCAACATAAAATGTTAAATGTTAATGTCCTTCGTCCTTCGAAGCATTATTTCCCTTAGGATATAAAGATCTTCGGACGAAGGTCATGAAGGACAAACCTTCATCATCACAGTATACATTAATAAAAGACGAAACATATGAAACATGAAAGATAACATGAATAATCATATAACATCATTACTATAACTTTATTATATTATCATGGAAAAATAGAAACAATATTGAATTACAAATGTACCTTCGGCTTGACAGAAGATAAAAGTACAAGCGTGACGCACGAGCAAGTACAAGTCAGCGTGAACAGTACGGGGGTACTGTTCACCTATTTATAGTTACAGGACACAGCCTATGAAAGATTACAATTATGCCCTTTACATTTGCTATTGACTTATAGAAAAATCTATGAGGACTGAACAGTCTTTTCCCTTTTAAGTCGGTTCCCTTTTTTGCGATTCAGCCGAAGCTCCCTTTCGCACAGCTTCGGAGCGACGACAACCTTCGTCACGATCAAGCTCCTCATCGTGTCTGCTTTTACCATGAATCCGAAGATACCTGTCCATAAATCATACTTGGTAAACATTGTTAAATTATGTTTTTGAGGACCTTCGGAGGCCGAAGGCCCCCAACAGGGGAAATAGTAATCTATTTTCAAATAAAGTTAATGTATGTTATAGTTTATGTTATACTTTGAATTCATTATCCCTTATGTAGTATTGTGTATTTTTGAGATGTGTTCCAATGTTTGTACATGTTTGGTGTGATGTTCATTTGTACTTTCCAAATGTATTGAATGCATGCTCGCTTTATTTAGACAACGAGCAGTCCGAGGTTCCTGAGTGTGTTGTTGGAGACCTCCCTGAGCAGCAACCTGGTGAAGGCAAGTGTCCTCTGACCTATTATGTCCTACATACTTTATGATTCACTATCCCGCATTACATTACTTAAACCTAAGGTTTGACTAGCTTTCTATTTACTTTATCCTTGCTTACCTTTTGGGGTTATCATGGTTAGCATGTTGCTACTGCCTTAACTTAATCAATGAACATAATGTGAACATTTATGATACGATACAATTATCCTGATTATGTGGATGATCTTGTGATACCTTAGGGGGCTCAGGCCTTTTTCCTGAGTACCTCTCTGTAAGGACCTATTCGTGGAGTGACCAACCGGGATAACAGTACAACCATGAGGGTGGAATGGGACACCCTTAGCTGATTAATTAGATGAACCTGGGGGTGTAGTTGGCTTTGCTGGAGGGCCGTCAATGGGGGCTAGGGCGTAGTGCTTGCTCTGCCAAGGTTGGGGTGCAGAGGTTCTTTCGATTTGGTTTTGTTAGTCACCCACCTTGGGGAGGTGTACTTTGTTTGTACGACTGGCGAAACCTAACGAGCAGCTATGCACCAGGGCAGTCTTTGTAAAGGCTACATAGTGTATCCCTGGCCATTCACCTTGGTAGTGAAGATCGGGTCTGTACAACCCAGGCTGGAAAGGGATCACGACTTGTGGGTAAAGTGTACAACCTTTGCAGAGTGTTAAAAACTGGTATATCAGCCAAGCTCACGGTTAAGAGCAGCCTTGGGATCCTCTTTGATTAGAAGAACTTTGGATACTTTTATGATGATGGTCAATAATGATGTTATAAAATCTGATCTCTGGTATTTCCTCTTTTGAGGAGATACTTCTGGGTAACAACTGGGTTTATTACTAAAACTTGGCTCTACTAATAGTAATAAATACTTGACCAACTAAAAGCAACTGCTTAACCTCAACTCCATATACAGCTAGTCCACTTTAGCCAAACGGGACATTTGCTGAGTACGTTGATGTGTACTCACCCTTGCTTTACACACCACCCCCACCCCAGGTTGTCCCCAGTGTACCCAATGCTCAGGAGGTGATGCTAGCAACATGGATGACTTCGAGGAGTTCCAGGAATATGACGAGTTCTAGTTCTTTCTTAGTGGCAAACCCTTAGTCAGCTGCCTGTGTAGGCTTAGCATCTAAGTTTCGTATTTCCGCACTTTGATAATTATGTTGAACAATGGTTTTGTAATAGACTCTGTGGATGTCCTGGACATCTTGATGTAATTAAGTACCTTTCCGTTATTTAATTCGAGCATTGTGTGATGATGTCCAATTATGTAATCACTGTCTACGTGAGTTTCTGATCCTGGCACGTACATGGTTCACATTCGGTTTGCCTTCCAAAACTGGGTGTGACAATTTTGGTACCTAAGAACAAGGCCTAAATTGTTTTGCAGGTTTATGCATCCTGGGGTTCAAGTTGGATAATTGATAGCAGATGCACAAACCACATGACAGGGGAGAAAAGAATGTTCTCCTCCTATGAGAAAAACGAAGATCCCCAACGAGCTATCACATTTGGGGATAGAAATCAAGGTTTGGTCAAAGGTTTGCGTAAAATTGCTATATAACCTGACCATTCCATTTCTAATGTTTTTCTTGTAGATTCTTTAGATTACAACTTGCTTTCTGTTTCTCAATTATGTAAAATGGGCTACAACTGCCTTTTTATCGATATAGGTGTTACTGTCTTTAAGGGAGTGTTAGAGGGTCAGCTATATTTAGTTGATTTTAATGAGAACACAACTGAACTTAACACTTGTTTCATTGCTAAGAATAATATGGGTTGGCTCTGGCATCGCCGACTAGCCCATGTTGGAATGAAGAATCTTCACAAGCTTCTAAACGGAGAACACATTTTGGGACTAACAAATGTTCATTTTGAGAAAGACAGGGTTTGTAGCGCATGCCAAGCAGGAAAGCAAGTTGGCACCCACCATCCACACAAGAACATCATGACGACTGATAGGCCACTCGAGCTACTCCATATGGATTTATTCGGCCTGATAGCCTACATAAGCATCGGCGGGAGTAAGTACTGTCTAATTATTGTGGATGATTATTCTCGCTTCACTTGAGTATTCTTTTTACAGGAAAAATCACAAACCCAAGAGACCTTAAAGGGATTCTTAAGACGGGCTCAAAACGAGTTAGGATTAAGGATTAAAAAGATAAGAAGCGACAATAGGACGGAGTTCAAGAACTCACAAATCAAAGGCTTTCTTGAGGATGAGGGAATCAAGCATGAGTTCTCTTCTCCCTACACACCTCAACAAAATGGTGTAGTGGAGACGAAGAATAGAACTCTACTGGACATGGCAAGAACCATGCTTGATGAGTACAAGACACCAGACCGGTTTTGGGCTAAGGCGATTAACACCGCCTGCTACTCCATCAACCGGTTATATCTTCACCGAATCCTCAAGAATACATCATACAAACTCCTCACCTGTAAAAAGCCCAATGTTTCATATTTTAGAGTCTTTGGTAGCAAATGTTTTATTCTTATTAAAAGAGGCAGAAAATCTAAATTTGCTCCCAAGGCTGTAGAAGGCTTTTTACTAGGATATGACTCAAACACAAGGGCATATAGAGTCTTCAACAAATCCACTGGATTAGTTGAGGTTTCTTGAGACATTGTGTTTGATGAGACTAATGGCTCCCAAGTGGAGCAAGTTGATCTTGATGAATTAGATGATGAAGAGGCTCTGTGCTTCGCACTAAGGAACATGTCCATTGGGGATGTGTGTCCTAAGGAATCCGAAGAACC
This sequence comes from Zea luxurians, assembly GCA_029449295.1. Classification (NCBI taxonomy): domain Eukaryota; kingdom Viridiplantae; phylum Streptophyta; class Magnoliopsida; order Poales; family Poaceae; genus Zea; species Zea luxurians. The sequence goes on from JAOPSE010000002.1 coordinate 5,140,874, forward strand.
TCCACAAGCACAAGATCAATCGTCATCTTCCAAGCAAGCATCTCCATCAACTCAAGATGAGGATCAGGCTCAAGATGATGAAAATGAAGATCAAGAGGATGAGCCACCTCAAGAAGAGGACAATGATCAAGGGGGAGATGATAATGATAAAGACAAGGAAGATGAGCAAGAAAATCAGGATCAAAGACCGCCACACCGAAGAGTCCACCAAGCAATTCAACGAGATCACCCCGTCAACTCCATGCTTGGTGACATTCATAAGGGGGTAACCACTAGATCTCGAATTGCTCATTTCTGTGAACATTACTCTTTTGTTTCCTCTATTGAGCCATACAGGGTAGAGGATGCACTAAGAGATCCGGATTGGGTGCTGGCAATGCAAGAGGAGCTCAACAACTTCATGTGGAATGAGGTATGGCATTTAGTTCCACGTCCTAACCAAAATGTTGTAGGTACCAAGTGGGTATTCCGCAGCAAGCAAGATGAGCATGGTGTGGTGACAAGGAACAAAGCCCGTAGCGAGGCTTATTCACAAGTCGAAGGTTTGGACTTTGATGAAACTTATGCACCCGTAGCTAGGCTTGAGTCAATTCGCATATTACTTGCCTATGCTACTTACCATAGCTTTAAGCTTTACCAAATGGACGTGAAAAGTGCCTTCCTCAATGGACCAATCAAGGAAGAGGTCTATGTTGAGCAACCTCCCGGCTTTAAAGATAGTGAGTACCCTAATCATGTTTACAAACTCTCAAAGGCACTTTATGGGACCAAGCAAGCCCCAAGAGCATGGTATGAATGCCTGTGAGATTTCCTTATCACTAATGGCTTCAAAGTCGGAAAAGTCGATCCTACACTCTTTACTAAAATTGTTGGAAAAGATTTGTTTATGTTGATGAATTATATTTGGGTCTACTAACAAATCAACTTGTGAAGAGTTTAGTAGGATCATGATACAAAAATTCGAGATGTCTATGATGGGGGAGTTAAAGTATTTCCTAGGATTTCAAATCAAGCAACTCTAAGATGGCACCTTCATCAGCCAAACAAAGTACATTCAAGACATTCTTAAGAAGTTTGGGATGAAGGATGCCAAGCCCATCAAGACACCCATGGGAACCAGTGGGCATCTCGACCTCGACACGGGAGGTAAATCCGTAGATCAAAAGGTATACCGGTCATGATAGGATCTTTACTCTACTTATGTGCATCTTGACCGGATATTATGCTTTCCGTATGCATGTGTGCAAGATTCCAAGCCGATCCTAAGGAAGTTCACCTTAGGGCCGTGAAGAGAATCATGAGGTATTTAGTTTACACTCCTAAGTTTGGGCTTTGGTACCCCAAGAGATCCACTTTTGATTTAATAGGATATTTCGATGCTGATTGGGCAGGGTGTACAATTGACAGGAAGAGCACATCAGGGACTTGTCAGTTTCTGGGGAGATCCCTGGTGTCTTGGGCTTCAAAGAAACAAAACTTCGTAGCTCTTTCCACCGCCGAAGCCAAGTATATTGCCGCAGGCCATTGTTGTGTGCAATCCGCATGGCTACAAAACTTCGTAGCTCTCAAAGTCTCCGTTTTTGGCGATTAATGCCAAAGGGGGAGAAAATATTAAGCCCAAAGCAAAAGGACCGCACCACCACCATTTCAAAAAAATTTGAAATAAAAGATTTAGTTGGTACTTACAAATGTTTGTTTTTCAATTGGTATCTTGAGATAGCAGTTTCTTCAATTGGTATATTTTCAAAATTGGTATCTATTAAAACCCTCTTGAAAACTAAGAGGGGAATTTTATTCAGGGGGAGTTTTGTTTAGTCAAAGGAAAAGCATTTGAAAAAGGGAGAGAAATTTCAAATCTTAAAAATGCTTCTTGCAATCTTATTCATATACCTTTGATTATTTGCAAAAGACCTTGAAAAGATTTTCCAAAAGAATTTACAAAAACAAAACAAGTGGTGCAAACGTGGTCCAAAATGTTAAATTAAAGAAAGCAATCCATTCATATCTAGTGAAATCATAAATTGGTTTAACTCCAAGTAACCTATACACTTACTTTATGCAAACTAGTCATTTCTGCATTTTATATATTTGCTTTGGTTTGTGTTGGCATCAATCACCAAAAAGGGGGAGATTGAAAGGGAAATAGGGTTAACCGTTTCCCACAAATAATTTTGGTGGTTGAATGCCCAACACAAATATATGGACTAACTAGTTTGCTCTAGAATGAATGTTCTACAGGTGCATAAAGGTTCAACACAAACCAATAAATATTCAAGTTAGGGATCCAAATTCAAAGGAGCAAAGAAACTTAAGTGTGCTGAGGAATGGTGCACCGGACTGTCTGGTGCACCAGGACCGTACAACTCAAACCAGCCACTCTCGGGTTTCTTCAGGCGCGCTCCACTATAATTCACCGAACTGTCTGGTGTGCCACCTAACTGTCCGGTGTGCCAGCAGAGCAACGACTATCCAGCGCAACGGTCGACTGCAAAAGCCGCTGACAGCGCAAACAGTGCGCGCCAGAAGTCAGAGCAGAAGTCAGCGGCGCACCAGACTATCCGGTGCCACAAAAGGACAAAGCCTCCAACGGTCGACTACTCCTGAACCCTAATGGTTGGGTGACGTGGCGGCGCACCAGATAATCTACATGACCTGTCCGGTGGCGCACCGGACTGTCCGGTGCACCCATCGACAGCAGCCTTCCCCAACGGCTTGTTGGTGGTTGAGGGCTATAAATACCCCCAACCACCACAACTCCAAGCATCCAAGTTTTCTGAAGTTTTCGTTCAACACAAGAGCTAGTGCATTCACTCCTAGACACAAATCAAAAGATCAAAGCCTCTCCAAGTCCCCAAAATCATTCCAACCACCTAGTGACTTGAGAGAGTGTTTGTTCGTGTTCTTTGCGCTCTTGTTGCTTGGATCGCTTTCTTCCTTCCTCATTCTTGTTCCCAAGAGACTTGTAATCAAAGCAAGAGACACCAAGTGTGTGGTGGTCCTTGAGGGGTCTAAGTGACCCATTTGATTAAGGAGAAAGCTCACTCGGTCTAAGTGACCGTTTGAGAGAGGGAAATGGTTGAAAGAGACCCGGTCTTTGTGACCGCCTCAATGGGGACTAGGTTCTTCAGAACCAAACCTCGGTAAAACAAATCACTGTGTTCATCCACTTTATTTCTTGGTTGATTTGTTTTCCCCCTCTCTACCGGACTTGATTTATGTTCTAACGCTAACCCCGGCTTGTAGTGTGTATTTAAAGTTGTAAATTTCAGATTACGCCTATTCACCCCCCTCTAGGCGACTTTCAGTTAATCAATCCTTAGGTTTCAATTATGTAATGTGGGGAAATGAATAATCATGTAAATATAACATAAATAGGTCAGAGGACACTTGCCTTCACCAAACAGATGCTCAAGGTCTTCAACCTTGTATAACTCGAGGAGTTGGTTCGCTTGGTCGTCGAAGCTTGACCGTCGGTTCATTGAGGCTCAGAAATGGATCACATTCTGTTCGCGACATGCAACAAACACGAACAGGCACAAGTAAACAAACACATATATGTATAATAACATCACACCATACAAGAGAAAACATTATAAAAACATTCAATATAAAATAGAGATCGCTTCTACGGCCACGCGAGAAAAAGAAACACAACAGTGGGAGCTAAGGCCGAGAAGTTATCACGTTTACGCTAAACAAGTATTAGTTAGAACATTTCATTCAACATAATCTTATTAATTAACATTTATCAAATGTAAGCTAAAACTACTACATAGTTTTGACTAACTTACTATTTTAATAGTGGACGATTAACAAATAGTTAATTAGCGGACATGAGTAATTATAAACAAATAGTTTAATTTTGCGCGCGGACAACGCGCGTTATGCGCGAACGACACGCGAAAACAGCGTGTGCAACACATGCGAATGACGCGTGATGGCGCACGAACAACACGCGCTACACACGGAAACGATGCGTGAATCTTCGTGCTGACAGCGCATGAACGACGGGCGGCACCGCGAGCGCAACACGCGTAGACATGCAAGAATCGCTAACAGATATCACATTTATACTAAACAATTATTAATGAAAAGTATTTAAGTCAAGATTAACCATGTCAATATTTATTTATAAAAGCGCATGTTGCAAACTATAAATTAGATTTAATTGGAACACAATCTGAACGAAGTGAATCGGATTTAAAACGCAAGAGATGTCGCATTTTTTAGTTAATCGCAGATTAACGACGATGTGGTAGATTTATATTGGATAAAAGCAAACCACACAGAGGGCCACATGGGGGCACGACCACAAAAGATTAGAGAAGATGGGATCAAGTGTGGTTGTCCTCAACCTCTCATCTCCTCTCTATATTCTCTCACGCTCATAAAACAGAATGGGGAGGGAGGAGAAATCCACCGTGGGGAAGCCGATGGGGGCGAGGCTGGGTGATGCAGGGGCTTCAGCAGCTGCCCTTCTCATCCACGCCTAGCCTACGTCTGTAGAGCAGCTCGCTGGCTGGCAGGGGCCAGGGCTAGCTGCCCGTAGGGGGCCTCGCCTGTGCTAGTCAGGGCGCAGGGGGCGCCGCGTAAAACAATTGACTAAGTGCTAAAGTCATACCTTTTTAACTTCATTTCAATACGATTTGCAATACAGTAAACTCAAGCCCAAAAGTACTTTTCTCTACAAAATGAGTTAGAACCCAAACACAAGTACTAGAAACATTGTAAAGGACCTATGCAACATATTTAAAAGTGCAAACCTCACACTTATACCATTTTCCACAAAGTTGTATATTTGGGTCCATGTTTGTGCTCTTTTGGACTTGACATCTTCAATTTGCCATCTATTACACATGTGCTTATACTCATACAAAGATTGTTTGTTCAAAGTGGTGTGTTGAGTGGTTAATCACCAAAACACTTATAAATGGCCCAAAGGCACATTTCCCTTTCACTTCCTCCACATGTAATCCCCACGATACTTAGATTCTCCCCACAACTAGATTCTCAAAAAAGCTTGTAAGAAAAAACCTAAAACAAACAAGTCCTATATCATGTTATAATAAGTTGAGCCTTATTAACCTCTATTTACATTCTGTAGTTTACTTTCTAAAAGCTATCATACTATAGTAGGTTTAGAAAACCTATAGGCTGTTCGCTTAGAATTAAAGTCAGTTGTTTAGACTTCTTTAGCTGCAATCCATAGAGACAAAATATTGTAGATTGCAAAAACCTTTTGTTTGTTAGAATCTAGATAACAAATATATGCTGGAAAAATGTAATAAAATGTCAAACCACCTAATCTTTATCATCTTAACCATTTAAATAAGCCGGATGTTGGTACTTGATTTCAATTCCTCTAAAGGTATCGAATATCAAGGCATCACAAGTTAAATGTAAAGACCTTCGTCCCTCGATGCAACACTTCTTTGGAGTGTTAGAACGAAGGACGAAGGTTTTTAAAGAGAAATACAATGAGATAATATGAAATAGACAATGTAGAATTGTATATGAAACTCATCTCATTTGCCTTGACATTTTATTCCATCTCTTCTAATATAATACAAACTTTACAAGCATACCTCCAGCTCCTGGACACAAGATGGCACGAAGGTTCTTTGAAGGCTAAGCAGCACGAAGTTATGGCCCTTAAAAAGGTATCTTATACAGTGCATTGTACACCTATTTATTTTTAAGATGAACCACCTTCGTACAAAATTATAATCATGTCCCTCAAGGTTTTACACACATTGTTTACAAATGAGGTCAGGCCACAATGTATTTTCTCCATTTCGGCCTAGCAGGTTTAGGCCCCCATTATTTGGAAGCTTCTCCTCTAACTTGTATTCAAAGTTCTTCTTTGTTACCCAAGCTATCGACTTCGGTTAGCATCTTTGCCCCTTGCGCGCACAAGTGAAGCTTCCTTACATGTTGCTTCGATCGAAGGTCAGACTCGTCTGCCAATAGAAATGTACCTAAAACACACTTGTTTGTGCCGAAGCAAAAGTTGAATAAGGATCTTCGCTATAATAGGCCCCCAATAGTAGCCCCTTGCAGGATGAGTTCGTTCCTTCGTAACGAGCTTAGATCGCAAAAAATAGAATTGGGAGGCATTGTGCCGAAGATCCAAAAACACCTTCCTAAAGCTCGTTATGAAGAACATAGATCAATTTAATGAAAACAAGTGATCTATGAGTTAAATCGGCGGGGAGAAGCTTAAGGTAATGCGAGAGAACATAGTTTCTTTCGTCTCTTGGGGTTATCGTGAAATTTGGGATTGCAGTCACGGTGTTGTTCTCGGAAGATAAATTTGTAGTGGCTCCCATTCACCCCTCTCGTCGCCTCATCGGTCCTTCATATTACAAACGAATACAATTATACCTTAGGAGACAAAGGTAACATGACATGAGATAATGGACCTTCAGACACAGAGCCAGTCTATGCTACGTGAATTCGTCTCTATGCATGGGCACTGTTCACCTATCTATAGGGACAACTCGGTATACAACTCAGTTTAAAATTAAATCATAACCTCAAGTTCTATACATATGACTAAAAAATTGGACGTGCCGACTTCCTTTGTTTTCAAATCGTATACATTGATCTTCGACACTATACTTCCACTGAATACTTGAACCAAAGCTTTCCTTCGTTTTTTCTCACCTATGTTGAAGTCCTTTGGCAAAACACAAGTTAGTTATTCATGGAACATGTTGTAAAATAGTTAGTATTATTTAGCTTTGAGGACCTTTGGTAGAGACATTCCCCCAATGGGAACTATTTGGAAAAGGTTGACATAAGTACCCCTTGTTCACAGTGGCTAAGTGGATGAGTTGCATGGTAACTTTGTCGTGTGGGTAAAGAACCACCCCTTGTTGATACCATCGGATATATTGTAGTGCTCACAGTTATGAGCAAGGATTCATGAATCAATTCGAATTGTCGTGCTCACGGTTATGAGCAATGCTTAATACCATCGGATATATTGTAGTGTCGTGATTTACTTTGAGTCATAAAATTGGTAAAATGCATGTTACTTGTGGTTATGAATATTGTCGTCACCTTTGTTAATATGGTTCTTGATAAACTAAAATTTGATGGGTTATGAGCAACAAGTAAAAGCAACTAGATGATATAGCTTGCATCACCCCTTCATTCTCAAAGCTAAGGACTTATCTTAGTTGGCTTGTATGCAAAGAACTACTTAACCCTTAAAGCTTTACCTTGCTACTTCCATATGTAGGGCTGAAAAAACTCAAGGCTCGCGGGTCAACTTAGGGCTTAGAGAGGCTGGCGAGTATAAATAAGCCCAAGCCAAGCCTAATTTTATGACTTGCTCAAACAGCGAGCCGAGACTGAACGAGCCCGAGCCGGCTCGCAAACCGGCCTAATGATATAGTGTCATATTGTTAGACTATTACATTATTATGTTATTGATTTATTTTCTTATTTTTATGGACTCGCTGCTAGACATAGTTTAAAAATATGTTGTTAGATTTTTAGCTCATATTTTTTTATTTTATATACAATAAAATATACAATTTATACTCTAAATATGATTTAGTGTAGTGGCTCATGCGAGTTTGAATGAGTCATATCTTTTAGCTCGCAAAGCGAGCTGGGATTCATCGCGCCGATCTAGTCTCATTTCTGGCTCTAGTTGACCCTCCAATGGGAGATGCTGGTGGCAACTGGTGCCGGCGCGGTGACCAGCTGGACTAGTCGAGAGCATTAAAAAATGAACGTCCGAGTGAACATGAGACACAAATAACATGAAGATATACACTCAATTTCCTTTCTTTTTTTTGAACCATACAATCATGAAAATCGACGACGAAAAATCGTGAACCTTGGAAAATACGTACTTCTTAAAGCGAGTATGTAGTGTAGAGAAAATTCAGAAAACATTGCACCTCAAGGAAATTGGCCACAAGTAACCAAAATTTTCTCCTCTATATAATTCCAACCCCCTATGTTCCAATTTGGTCGCTACTGAAAATTCAAAATTAGGAACTAAGCATGATCCTCACGGTTCCAAGTTGATCGCTACTGAAAATTCAAAATTAGGCACTGAGCATGACCCTCACGGTAAGAAGTAACAATGACAATGCTTCTGAAAAGCATAACCAGAAGGTAATGAATTTGGGACTGTATGGACATGCAAGTCATTGTGCACTTGTCTTCACGCAATAGTCAAATTAGCCACTGAAAAGAAAAAGCCTTCTCTTCTGTAGAACTATGCCACTTGCCAGCACGCGGAAAATTCAGAGTGCTAGAGAAGAGGAGCACCATCAAAACTTCCACAACCAATTGTCTTTATACAGCATGGAATAGTCACAGGCAAAGACCCATGAGCGTGGGGTAGCCAATTGTCGTAAATGACCAGTTCAAAGTTGCTTAGTCTTATGAAGGTTCTGGTGACCCAACCACTATCGTGTCAAGTCAACGAAGATTCATGAAACAAAGAGATGCTTAAGTTCGCCATCAGACGCAGGAACTGAGAGCCAAACCAAAAGAACTGATGGCAGCTCCCCTTCTCTTGCCCTTGATCCTGCTGCTGTCGTCTACTCCTCCTCTTCAAGCCCAACAGAACATCACCCAAGGTTCCTCCTTGACGCCCCAAGGGCCTACCACCTCTTGGCACTCTCCATCTGGCGACTTTGCGTTTGGCTTCCAGCCCATCGACGGTAACACGTCTGTCTACTTGCTGGCCATCTGGTTCAACAAGATAGGCAACCTTACGGTGACTTGGTATGCCAAGACCAGCGATCAGGATCCAGTGCCGGTGCAAGTTTCATCTGGCTCACGCCTCCAGCTCAACTCCAATGGGGCGCTCTCGCTGCAGGACTCCACCGGCACAGAGGTATGGAGTCCCCAAGTTGTGGGCGCATCCTACGCTGCCATGCTCGATTCTGGGAACTTTGTACTGGCTGCTGCAGATGGCTCTACCAGATGGGAGAGCTTCAAATACCCTACAGATACCATCCTGCCCACTCAGGTGCTTACCCCTGGAATGAGCCTCCGCAGTCGGATCATCCCCACAGACTATTCCAATGGCCGGTTCCTCCTTGACCTGCAAAGTACTGGTGTGTCTCTTTATACCGTTGCTGTGCCCTCTGGTTACAAATATGATCCGTATTGGTCCGTGGATGTGAACACCACAGATCTGGTGTTCAATGCGACTGGTGTGATATATATCGGCAACAATACTGAAATCACATCTTGGGTGATCAGCTCCATAGCAGACTACTACCTTCGTGCCACACTAGACCCAGATGGCGTTTTCCGACAATATATGTACCCAAAGAAGGACAACAACCAGAGTAATCAGGCATGGTCAGCAGTGGACTTCAAGCCCCCAAATATCTGCGGAGCACAGCTGACAAAGATTGGAAGCGGTTTTTGCGGTTTTAACAGTTATTGCTTATGGAACGGCGCAAACAACCAGAGTACCTGCAAGTGCCCAGATCAGTACTCATTTATTGATGGCGAGAGGAAGTATAAAGGCTGCAAACCAGACTTCCAGCCACAAAGTTGCGACTTGGATGAAGCGGCAATCATGACGCAGTTTATGTTGATGCCGACGAGCCTTGTTGATTGGCCACTATCTGACTATGAGCAGTATACCTCCATAACTAAGGATCAGTGTCAGAAACTCTGTCTGACAGATTGTTTCTGTGCCGTTGCTGTGTTCCATAGCGAAGACAATACATGTTGGAAGAAGAAGATGCCGTTGTCAAACGGCAATATGGCGGATAATGTGCAGAGGACAGTTTATATCAAGGTACGAAAGAACAATGGCACACAGTCTGAGATCACTGATCCCAACAAATGGAAGAAAGACAAGAAGAATTGGATCATTGGAAGTTCATTGTTTTTGGGAAGCTCTGTCTTGGTGAACATTCTGCTGATTTCTATAATACTCCTTGGTAGTTACTGTACCATCACGATAAAGCAAGTCCCAGCTATGCAGTCATCAAACAATATAGGATTGCCCCTCAAAGCCTTCACTTATACTGAGCTTGAGAAGGCAACCGGTGGTTTCCAGAAAGTGATTGGCACTGGTGCTTCTGGTATTGTGTACAAGGGCCAGCTACAAGATGATCTCAGCACCCACATTGCTGTCAAAAAAATTGACAAGCTTGCGCATGAAACAGAAAAGGAGTTCACCAGTGAAGTCCAAACTATTGGACGGACACACCACAAGAACTTAGTCAGGTTGCTAGGATTCTGCAATGAGGGAAAAGAAAGACTATTAGTGTATGAATTCATGACCAATGGATCACTCAACAGATTTCTATTTGGTGATACCAAGCTTCAGTGGAGTATTCGAGCTCAGCTTGCTCTCGGGGTGGCAAGGGGGCTGATATATTTACATGAGGAATGCAGCACACAGATTATCCATTGTGACATAAAGTCCCAAAACATCCTTCTCGATGACAATTTCACAGCAAAGATCTCAGACTTTGGCTTAGCCAAACTGCTCCGAACCAACCAGACACAAACAAATACAGGCATTCGGGGTACCCGAGGATATGTTGCTCCTGAGTGGTTTAAGAACATCGGTATCACTGCCAAGGTGGATGTTTACAGCTTTGGGGTCATCCTGTTGGAGCTTGTCTGTTGTCGACGGAATGTTGAATTGGAGGCCGCAGAGGAGGATCAAAAAATACTGACTGACTGGGCAAACGACTGTTATAGATATGGCAGAATTGATTTTCTGGTGAAGGGTGATGAAGAAGCAATTTCTGATTTGAAGAACGTGGAAAGGTTTGTTGCAGTGGCATTGTGGTGTCTACAGGAGGACCCAACTATGAGACCTACAATGCTGAAGGTGACACAAATGCTTGGTGAAGCAGCTGTAGTCCCCAGCCCTCCTGATCCTAATTCCTTTGTCAGCACACTTGCATAGCATCACTCCTGCATATTGCCATTAGTATATATATGAACCAACAAAATGGTGTGGGAAATTAGGTATAGCTATCTACTGAAAATTACCTATGCTGACACTATAGTGTTGTTCATATGTACCGTAAGGCCGTGCTCAGCAAAGCGTGTATATGACCGCAGTGTTTTGCACTCTGTTTACAGAGTGGAGTTTGAAATAGAGAGTGGGATAGAGGGTGGGATAGGAAGGCCGCTGGAGATGGCCTAAAGAGCAGAGCAGTACTGTTTGCAGCCATAACAAACTATAGTAAAGATTAGGAAGGCTTAATCTTCCACACTTGAATGTTTCTTTCCTTAAATTAAATTATTTTCTAAGAAAAATTAGGACTAGTTTGGTGACAAGGGAATTGGAGGGGAATGAGGGGGAGGAAATTAGATAGCCAGAGATTTTCTACCTTCTTAGGGCTGGTTTGGTGACCAGGGATCACGAGTGGATCTATGGGGTGGAGTTGAATAGCAAGGGGATTCCTGCCTCATGGATCCCGTCGTGATCCTTGTTCACCAAATCAGACCTTAATCCTCACCAATTCCTTTGTCATCAAATAAGTCCTTAGTGTGGTAAATAAATGGAGGTAAGTCTTCTCCCGCAAATGCAAAAACTTTGCTTCGAACAAGTGACCTAGTGACTCAATGAGATAGCTCTCACCACTACAACAGACTTGCCCTTCTGTTAGAGTATATTAGACATGTTAGAGTATATTAGGAAACTCCTGATAATATTGATGTTTATGATTGATTGTAATCCCAGCATAACCATCCTTGTATCTCGGATAACCTTCCTTATCTCTGGGATAGCCTTCTTGCCCTCCAGGTCATGTACTCCTATATATTATTCCTAGACGCTCAATGCAATACATCTCATCATCCCAGACATTATGCGCAACCTCTCCTTCCTACATGGTGTCACGAGCCTAGGTTCAAACCCTTTGTCTTCGTCTTCTGCTACCGCCATCGTGCCGCCCCTAGGGAGATCGCTCTCCGCCGGGGGCAGCGTCAGCTCGTAGGATGTGCCACGGATCCATCTGATCCACTGCGTTCGTCGTCGCGTCGTCAAGCACAAAACAAAATCGGAAATCGCTATCAAGGCCTCAGCGGCGGCCTCTGTCCACCTTCCCATCGACTACCTATAATACCCAATGTGTAAAAGTATAAGAAAGGTAACGATTTCCCTTATATGTTGTGCCCTCTATATATTAGAAAATGTGAACAACCACATTCAAAGTGATTAAGTATCTAATGACACCTAAATAATATATGCATCATGCTGGGATTTATTTGTGTGTGCATTTAATAATAACAGTAATCATATTGATAGAAATAAATTAATATCCAAATTGGGATTTAAGACCTAAATTGAAAATTTAGAAATGGGAAATAACAAAGAGAAGAGGAAGAGAAAGAAAATACTATATAAAGGAAATAAATATATAAATAAATATATTCTTCTTATACTAGGATTTGAAGTTGTGCAATTAGCCTAAATGTGAAACTCACAACGAAATTCAAATTCAAATTTGAAATTCAAAAATAAGAAGAAAAGAAAACAGAAAAGGAGAAAGAAAAGGAGAAAAACCTACATGGGCCACGGATCCCCATTTCGGCCCACTAACTCCTTCCTCCGCGCAGCCCAACCTCACTTTGGCGCCGACATCCTAGGCCCACGGGTCGGTCTCTCTACGGCCGCGATGCTGGTGCCGCGTTCGCTGACCTGGTGACACACTGGCAACTGGACCCATGCGTCAGCCACTCATGTGCACGCTCTAAGTCTACCACTGCCATGTGGGGCCAGTCTGTTAGACGGGTCGTCCCTTCCGCGGATCTGGTCTCAACCAAATGCGACATTGGCAGGGGCTCTGCGGGGATCTCATTCGGGAGGTTACTAGGGGAGATAAAGTCCGCCCCGTAGTGACCTTAAAGCGAAGTGCCGAATCTTCACCTCCTTTTCTCTCTCGTTGTATGCTACCCACCGCGGCCGAAACCACATAAGACAGGACTACTCGCGCCGACGCCGGTGACCTTCTTCCGTGCCGACGTTCCGGCCTCTGCGCGTGGCCGAGGGCATGCGCCGGGATATAGGGTGGCCGCCCGTGTCCTCGAGACGAGTTAAGCACCTCCAGGGCTTGGAGAATTTCTCGTCGGTCGACGAGGAAGACACCGCGCCGCGCATCGTCGCGACTGCGCCACATCCATCGGCGTTGTGAGAAAGACTCTCCCTTCCAAGTTTGCTTTCACCCCCGCATCGAGTAGGCTCAATCGGCGCTGTAACTATGGCTCGGGGTTGCCGATTCGTAGTTCGCTGGTGGAAGCTCCGCCGTGGAACTCATCTCCGCCGCCCTGCTCTAGCCTGAGTGGGGAGGCTCATGCTTGGGTCATTGGATTCGCGCTGAGCGGTCAAGATTAGAAGGTAGATATCGTTTGGATGCTTTGAATCTTAACCGCCCATCTAGATCGGACGACTGTTAAGAAAGCATGGGATGGGGGGATCTCCTACCGTGGATTTTGATACGACGGCTAAAATCTCGTACCGGTTCAATACGATATAGATCTAATCATGATCGTCTAAAACAGATTGAGCGGTCCAGTAAATCTGATACCCCTTTGGCCTCATCCGCTTTGCAAAAGAGCCCCTATAGTTTCCTAAAACCAACCCGCGATCCTAGTCGGTTATAAAGTAATTACGCAGAGGTCCCGAAAACTTACAGAACTCCCTTTAAACTTTCTGTTAATAGTGAGAGCAGTCCAGATAGTGAATAAATCGGAGAATTAATTTAGAAAATGATTTTATTATGCTAAAACAATTCCATAAACTTGTTTAATTCCTAGAAAATTCATTTTAACTCCTTTTTAACCCATTCCAGTTGCAATAATTTTGTATTAATATTTAGTGATTCTTGTTCCTACGATCTCGTCGCGATGCGTAGAATATTATCATGCATTATATTCCTCTGTTTGGTGTGATAATTAATTTCCCTTGTACCTTGTTTGTTTGTATTGTGGCGAGTAGACGAGCAAGTGATTGAGGACCTAGGTGTTCAGCAGGTAGAAGTTGCTGAGCAGGAGCTCATCGAAGGCAAGTTGTGCCCTTGAGCACTTTTATTTACCCAATAATGTTCTCTATAATCATTTGGCATGCATAGGCTTAATTTTGATGGGACCCAATAAGTCACCCTAGTTTGGTCATCTTTACTCCTTGTTTACCCCTGAACTTTTGGGTAGTCTTTGCTATTGCTATATATGGTTTTGGTTGTTCAGATAACTATTACACATGGTCATTCTTTATTATTATTGTTCTATTTATGTTCATGATAAGACTATTATGTTAATTGGAACATGGAGCTTAACTTGAGAAACACGTGCCACCACAAGGGTGGAATGGGACGCCCTTGGCTGACTAATTAGAAAAGCTAGTGGAGGACTAGCTTACCAGAAAGGGACAAGGGCAGTAGGGGAGTTGTCGTGTAGGGAGGTTCTCGGGTTGATTTTGCTGCGATGGTGGTCAGACGGGGGATTACTGCATTGCGCTTCCTAGAAACTGTAGCGGGTTTTCTGAAGACAGTGGAACTTTGTAAAGGCCTCATAGTGTTACCCTGCTTCACTTCCTTGGTAAAGGTGTATGGGGTCCGTACAACCCCGTGGTAAATGGGTAACATGACTTGTGGGTAAAGGGTACAACCTCTATAGAGTGTAAAACTTATATACTAGCCATGCTCGCGGTCATGAGCAGCACAGAACTCTTGCATGATTAATTATGAAATTAAATTTAATTTGTCATTTGCATCGTATTGTGGTTTATTATTAATTTTGATCTATATTTACTCTAGTTTGGTATCTACTTACATTTAGTAACTGCTAATAAAACTTTATCAACTTGTTAAAAGCAATGCTCAGCTTTAACCCTTATTTGTTGATCAGCCTTACACTTCACATGAACTTCTACCTTTGGTGGGTTCATGCACATTATTTTCCACAACTTGTTGAGCTATGATCTTTTGTGAGGTCACCCTTACGATATATAAACCCCCCATAGGTGAAGAACAAGTGGTCCAGGAGGAGCATTACAACGAGGAGTACGAGCTTATCTAGGTGGCGTCTCCCAGTCTGCTTGATGGCGCCAAGGAATAATACTTAGTTCGCTTTATTGTTTTCATTTATTTTTTAAGACTTCCGCTATGTAATAATGATATTTGTGACATTTATCTCTATACACTTTGTCATTATATGTGATGTTCTTCTTTGGCGCACATATGAGACGCACCCGACTTTATCCCTTAAATCCGGGGGTGACACTACCCCAACCGGATATGGCCCATTGCACGTCGTCGTGGTGGCGGCTATGATGGGGTTGTATCTCGCTGCCGGCAACATCACACACCGCCATGGAGCAGATGCAACCTCTGCTACCGGGCGGACCGAGGCTGGGCAATCCTCGGGACTGACACGTCGTGGGGAGGACGGGCCAGGTCTCGCTCCGCCCTAGTTCCGCGTTGCACTCCGCTCGCGACAGCCTTGGCGCCGCGCCGTGCTTCGCCTTCTCCCCGCGCTGGTGGCCACCCCTTCACTAGGGTACCCCAGTGATGTACCAGATCTATTACTTTTGTGTATTTTCATTTTTTCGGTCAGTGATCATATTTGTGTCTCCATCGCCTGTCAACTCGCGTGTCATCGACATCAGACTCGACAATACTGGCTCCTTCATCTTCTCCGACTGTGCTGCATGGTGCGACTAGCGGCGTGCCAGGGGACGCCCGCATGTTGTTTCTGTGCCTCTTCGTCGGCACATTAATCTCTGTCGGTTCATCGTCGCCACTACTGACCGGGAGGTTCTACCATTGACATCACCATCATCGTCCTCGCCTCACACGATGTTGGTTTGGCCAATGATTATGTGCACGACCTCACCCTTCCATGACATTTGTCGTCTACCACAAGTTTCTTAACCAAGCATGAGGGTTGCCACTACGTCGCTGCTTCGGGCACCAGCGTCGCCATTCGTTGTTGCCCCATCGTTGCATCTACATCGATGTCGACTCTGCCGGTGCAAGTCTCCTACACACGGTCTTCGAGCTGTTTGACACCTACGAGCTGCTTCGACAAACTTGTCGATATGTGTTGCACCTGCATGCTGCGTCGACACCCTCTGTCGTTGGTCTGCACCACGTTCGTTATTGATTTTCGCGCCCCACTTGTGTCATCGAGTCTCATCTTCCTGTGTGTCGTGGCTATCGCCACTGTGACTCTAGGATCCTCGAAGCGTCACCATGCCTACCTCTTCGCCTTCTTCGAGCACAACCTTGTTGCAAGCGTCGCCATCTCATCCTCGACTACTTCATCTACTGCGCTCTGACAATCGTGAATTGTGACGGCACTCCTGCCATACCACACACAATCGCCGTAGAGGTCTTCTCTGCTGGTCCCTTCAGATGTTGACATTTGGTTGGGATCTTTTACCGAGTACATGCGGTACTGGTAACACCGGCACGTGCATTTGTCTACGACGCGTTTCCAAGCATGGAAAACCTAGAGCATGCCTCGTCCACGGCAATTTGACAACATCGTCCTCTATATCAGCTACTTCCTCTACCACTACCTCGCCTGTGTCGCCGTCTTCGTCTATGGTGCCCTCCTTCTGCGTCACTGTCACCCTGGCGCCTCTTGGTGCGCCATGGGCCTTCCCGCGTGCTGTGCCTACGTCCGCAACTTATGCAGCTTGTCTTCTTCTGTGTCCTCAACAGCTACATTGACCACAACTACCCAATGCACGACACCTCAACAACGGCTCGACGCCCTTGCACTCGGCTATCTTGACATTATCGGCACAAAGGGCTATCATTTGTATGGGTTAGTCCAGTCGCAGCATTCACACCGGCGTTTTGACTATGGGGGATATCTCCATGGTTCTTTAGTCTGTCTGTTCGTGTTGCTAACGCTACAACTACGGGGGTGTTAGAGTATATCAAGCATGTTACAATATATTAGGCAACTCCTAATGTGATTGGTTTATGATTGATTATAATCTTGGAATAACCTTCCTTGTATATAGGATAACCATCCTTATCTCTAGGATAGCCTTCTTTCCCTCAAAGTTATGTACTCCTATATATTCTTCATATAGGCCTAATGCAATACATCCCACCATTCCACACATTATACGCAATCTCTCCTTTCTACACCTTCAACTCTTCTACATGTTCAAGAAAAATTACAACATGATAGAAACCCCTTCAATCCAGCCATACTTGGCTTTGGATGTGTCAATAAGTATATAAAGTTAAGGATGCTAGTAACTAGAACAATTTTGTGCACAATTTCAAATGGAATATTCGTCTCAGTGCTGCTAGAGCTTCATACCGAGAACATACTCTTTGGTCACACTAGCTTTCCATTGATAAATAAAAACAAGATGCTGATGCAACACCATTCAACCGCAATTCATTCTCAAGCCTCAATCACAACAGAATTCTTCCATGAAAAATATATTGTTTTCCACCATAACAAACATTCTTAATTGTTGCATAAAGACCCCCAACCACACCCGAAAACATTATGTGCTAATTATATATTAAAAAATCAGCTATTTCTCCTTATACCAATTTAAATTATGGTGTAAGAATATCAGTAACCTTACATTAGTAGAAGGTGTTGGTTACTTGTTTTTAATTGTTGTGAATCAAAAATAAGGTAACTTGAATATTAAATATTAAGGACATTCGTCCTTCGAATCATTATCTTTTTTCAAAAATAATGATTCTTGGACGAAGGTGATGAAATATGCGTCTCCATCTCTCATGAAGATAATAATATTATAACATAGTATTATCTTGAATATTCACTTCATTTTATACGTTATAATAATATTATGATCCATATTACATGCTTAATAAAACTTTAACCTGTAAGCTGTCGCAGACATTTCTCAACATACAATGTTCACATTACTAGTCAACCTTCCCAGAAATTGCGCTACGCTTGTAATGTTAAAGCTTTAAATTCACGGAAAGAATAAAGTAGCACTAAATTAATCAGTTAGGCTATTCCTAGTGGACTGTTATATCTAAATCCAAGATACCACACTGGTCTTGTCACTTAGAATCATTAAAAAGATGTGTAGAAACAATTCCTACAAAGCATTGTACTCCCTTCGAATCTTTTTTTATTTGTAGCGTTTTAGTTCAAAAACGAACTAGTGGATGACAAATATTCAATAACGGAGGTAGTATCGTATTGTTGTTTCCTAGGACATTCAAAACTATTAGTTGCCCATGTTTGTGTCTACAAAAGTGGAAAAAATGTGAGCACAATTGTTAGTCCTGGATATCGATCCGAATTATACAAACCATGATGGTATAGCTTTCTTCTTTCAATTCCTTAATTATGTGGCAATGCCATCAAAAAATCTTATATGGCACTCATTTAATGTATAGATACAATGCACTGCGATTAAGCCTATGGATAACTAGGCGATGTAGGTCCGTAGGTGACAGAATTGTACGATGGAGTGGTGCAGATTCCCACACCTCCTAAATCCTCAACCTACTTATCAGTTCACTTCCGTAAATGTCCAGCTTGATAAATAAATTGCAGTATGCAGTAAGAAAATGCTATAGATACATGCCTATATAAAGCATTTGAATGATGCCATTCAGGCATTCATGTTTTTTTTATGCAAATAACTTGCATGAATTATGCATCTGTACTTAGATTTAATATAGTAACATATGGATATGCTTGAACCTCGCTATGTGAAACATTATGTGCAATACAGGACACAACTCTATATGTCGGTTGAGAGGCTGAGGCTCTAGTATAGCAAACACGGATTAATGGATTTCACAAGCTATCAGTAAAAAGAAAAGAACAAAATATGAATAGGACCGGGTCGAATTTGGCCCGAGTTGGCCCATCCTGCCCAAAAGCTGGCCTCCGCGACCGAAGCCCACGCTCGCGCGCGACTTTGCGCAAAGACCCCTAACCATTCAAATAACTAGTGAAGAGTCCACAATATTGTTCACTGTGTTGCTGACCTTTTCGCTTAAGCCCTCTTATTTCTATTCCTTCATGGGGTCACGTCTCTGACCATGCATCGATCGAACACTTGGTCGGAGCCGCCCCGACTCATCTCCGGTGACCTATTCCGGTGGTAGTGAGCACCCGAGTCTTATTTTTGAACCTACCCGACCTCTACTCCATGGTTAATCAAGATCTATGGTCCGCAATATCGGTTGCTCAAGTTCATGGCGAACACCAAGGGTAACCAAGCTTGGTTCCGGGGTTTGGGTACGGTAGAGTTCAAATTGAGGACACGGTAAGCATCACGAGTATGTCTAGGTTTGGGAATGGCGGCAGAGACCACAGGAGGAAAGCCCAAATTGGCTATCCCTATTGCGATGGCCCACGGCAACGTTCCACAATGACAAGCCAGTGGTCCGGCTAGTTTACTACGGTAGAGTTCAAATGGTCAAGTCGACGAGCAACATGAGACCCTAAGGACACTAGAACACAAATCAGAGGTATAAACCAACCTGGAATTCTCTGGCCACGGCGAGGTGTCTCGCCGCGGCGTTCCAACCTATTCCGGGGAAATCCAGAGTTCTCAGGCTATGGTCAATGAAATGAAGTGAATGGTGGTGCACTGGGTACGTAACAAGAGGGCGAAGCAGAGAGAGTCATCAATTTATAGGGATCGGCCACCAGTGCCACGAATTTGGGCAAGGTTGAGCGGCATTGAGTGGATGAGTCACCAGAGCTCATTCACCGTGGTGCTCTGGTAACCCGATGACCTAGTGGTACTCTTCGACAGCCGCCACGACTACTGCGAGGTAATAAATGAACTACTGTGTGGCACAACCGAGAGGACGATGGATCAACGACGGTGATCCCATGGCCATGACGCTGGGCAAGCGGTGCTACGGGCAAGCTTGCGACAGGGCCCAAGTTCACCCCCTCGGCGATCTTTTCACCCTCCCCACCGATATTTTCACTCACCTGCGCGCACACATCTCAACCGACACGCGGACCATGACGCAAGATCGTCGGTGGCGAAGTGCAGTGAACCTGATCTTCTTCAGTTAACTGTTACACTGAACAACCATATGAAACAGACTAAAAGGGAGTTTTGGGGAGCATTTTACTCCCATTTCCATGAAGTAGCATATCAACACGACTGTAGAAAAGTTGTTCTCCCATATAACATCTTCAACTTTGTCATAGAGATCTTGGGCTTAACCTCACTGGATCATCTTTAATTTGGCTCTAAAGTCAACCTAATGCCAGTGTCAGTCCAAGTTCAGAATACTGCTTGACTAACAACCCGACTTCCAGGGAATTGTACTCCAAGTTTCATACAGTTCTTGGGCTAAGTCACTTAAACGAATTTGTACTAATATAGTAGCTCTACAACTTTGCCATAATTACTTATAGCAAAACCCTTATGGATTAAGAGATGCAAGAGCCCAAAGTTGGCTCAATAACACTATTTTTCAGGGTTCAAGAATGGAGTGCTTTTGAACTTTTACAAATTACTCCAAGTTTCACCACAAAACTTGGAAACCTCCAAATATAAAAGTTGCTTAGTTTTTGTTACTCTATTACTTTGATATATACACTTTTGGCAAAAAGTGATTAGAATTTTAAATCACCCTAGAGGGCACTAATTAGGGTTTTGGGCTCCAATTTAGGGTTTTAAATGTCTTAGGGTACATTCTAGTGTTTAATCTTTTGTAATCATCATTTCTTGATCATGTATACCAAACTTGGTAAGACCACTCCCTCGTGCTTAAATCATAAGGTCACATGATCCTAGGCCTTGGAAAGATTTTCTTACCTAGAGTTAAGGATCCCCTTACCAGATCATACCATCACACAAGCATCACATCCATGTTTTTTGTTTTGATATTTTAGCCTAGTGAATGCATTCTAGGTGTATTACAACCAATGTAGTGTCAGTGCGTATGATGTCATGCCAAAATTTTAGTTCTTGTAACATTAGAGGTGTTACAGTTGGTCCCAAGGGACTTAAAGGGGAAAATGGTAGTGGTCAAGTCATTACCTCAAGAATCCAAGTGCAACCCAGTATCGAGGTACTAGTGGTGCTTCTTTTCTCCTGCTCTAGGATAGTCGTAGTTTTCATTTACGCCGAAGCCTTTTTTGCGACTGCATCTTTTTGAACAAATTAGCTTTCTTCTTCACATGGCTAGAAGATTGCTCTTCGACCTCATTCTTTGCAGCCCTCTTCCTTTTCTCTCTAGCCCTGACTTGGTCGAAGGATCTTCATAATCTAGGTATTCAAACCCTAGGGCATCCATAACCCTATTAAGTCGAAGCTTCCTTCAGCCTCCAAAGGCAGATTACATATCTTCGTGCTCTCTAGTATGGTAATTATCGCAAATAAAATTTAGCCACCTAGCCTAAGGAGCCTTATATGAAGACTGTTCTTTGAAGTCAAAAGCTAATATAACAAGTTCTTCATCTTTACACTTCATCTCCTTCGCTAGTTTCCATCCAATCCGAGTTGGATATAAATTATAAGCAAGCACCTCTTGAACTAGATCCTGAGATTCAATCTTCTTAATGATTGTACTGAAGGCTTTGAAACATTCATCAGTAGCTTGGCTCATCTCACACTTTGGCCTCTTTAAAGCAAAGCTCACTTCCAAAGGGCTCCTCAGCATACCCTTAAAATCTTCGTGTTGTTCGGAGTCAACATCGATGTAGAACCATTGTTTTGTCTAGTCGCCATGCCACTTGGTTCGGTAGGCCAGAACTGGACCACTTGTATCTTTGCTGTAAGCATAGTTATAACACCTGAAGTTATTATGAAGGCATGTTTCATCCCTTGCCTTCATCTGGTAATGTTAATTGTGAATCTTGCAAAACATATCAGCGTCGCTACGACCGCGCATGGCCAGATGAAAACACTAAGTCGAACCATGGCATTTGGAGTCATTTGATGCATAAACACTTCGCATCGCTGCAATACCTTCGCAATCATCTTATACGTGGGAAGCCAAAGTCCCGCCTTGAAGAAACTCTTATAAACAACAACTTTGTCTTTTCTCGGCTTCAGCGTTGTCTCTTCCCTAGGAAGGTGCGCATTCACTTTGTTGCTAAAATAGCCAAGTCTCCTCACAGACTACAAATCTTTCTCCTTTAAAGTGGATCGACCAATGTCAATATAAATCAGCTATGAAGGTCTATCCTTCTACAATTCTGCAGTAGCCCTCATTTCCTCAGAAATAGGTAGGGTATCCTATTGTGCCTCTGAGGAGGTAGGACTGATCAGTTTTGCGATGGTGCGGATTCTAGCCATCTGAACAAGGTGAAGAGTTTTTCTAAAAAAAGGCTCAACTGAAGCTAGCTAATGAAGCACTTCTGAACAAGAAGCTTCGTAGGCACATAAAATTTTTGTAGCGTGTAGGTAAGGGTAGTAAATGTGATCTGCATTCACACCATCGACTGCTTTTATACTGAAAAATGCGCGTGAAGCGGCACGGGTCACTGAAAATATTTCCACGTAGCGCCCTTGCTTCTCCACCGACGAATCAGCTTTCAGGCCGTCCATTTCCATTAAAAAATTGAATCCATCTTCTTCATTACGAGCTTAGGGAAGGTATTTTTCGGATTTTCGGCATAATGTCTCCAAATTATAATTTTTGCGATCTAAACTTTTTACGAAGAAACAAACTCATCCCGCAAGGGGCTACTGTTGGACGCCTCTTATGCCAAAGATCACTCGTCAAACATGTGAGAGCACCTAGAGGGGGGGTGAATAGGTGATCGTGTAAAACTTGAAACTTAGTGCCACAAAAACTTGATTAGGGGTTAGCACAATAAGGCCAAGTGGCTAGAGAGGAGTCTTAGCAAAACACAATAACCACAAAGAGATCAACACAGAGATGGCACAGTGGTTTATCCCGTGGTTCAGCCAAGTCCAGTACTTGCCTACTCCACGTTTTGGCGTCCCAATGGACGAGGGTTGCACTCAACCCCTCTCAAGAGGTCCAAAGACCCACTTGAATACCACGGTGTTTTGCTTGCACTTTACTATATCCCGCTTGCGAGGAATCTCCACAACTTGGAGCCTCTCGCCCTTACAAAGATGTTCACAAAGAGTCACGGAAGTAAGGTTTGGATGAGCAACGCACACAAGACACAAAATCAGAGCAACAACACGCACACAATTCACAACACGAGCTCTCAACACAACCCGAAGAGTACACTACTCAAATGGAGCTCTAGTTGCTTATCACAAAGAATCGAATGCGCGGAATTGAAGTCTTGGTGCTTGGGAATGCTTAGAGAATGCTTGATATCCTCCTCCATGCGCCTAGGGGTCCCTTTTATAGCCCCAAGGCAGCTAGGAGCCGTTGAGAGCATTCTAGGAAGGCAATTCTTGCCTTCTGACGCTTGGCGCACCGGACAGTCCGGTGCACCACCGGACACTGTTCGGTGCGGATTTCTTTCCTTCTGTGGCGCAGCCGACCGTTGAAGATCCAGAGCCGTTGGCGCACCGGACACTGTCCGGTGCACACCGGACAGTCCGGTGTCCCCTTGTGATCGTTGGCTCGGCCACGCGTCGTGCGCGAAATCATCGGCCGACCGTTGGCTCGGCTGACCATTGGCTCACCGGACAGTCTGGTGCCTCACCGGACAGTCCGGTGAATTATAGCCGTACGCCGTTAATCACTTCCCGAGAGCAGCCAGTTGACAGTCGCCAGCCTGGCGCACCGGACACTGTCCGGTGCACCCAGACTGCGCAGAGTCTTGGCTGCATAGCCAAGTCTTTTCCAAATTGGACTTTTCCTGTTTCTAGCACTTAGACACAATACATTAGTCTCTAAAACAATGTACTAAGTCTTAGAAACATATCTTTACTCTTGATTTGCACTTTGTCCATCAATTGGCATAGATTAACACTTAAGCACTTGTGTTGGCACTCAATCACCAAAATACTTAGAAATGGCCCAAGGGCACATTTCCCTTTCAATCTCCCCCTTTTTGGTGATTTATGCCAACACAACAAAAAGCAACTAAAGGAGTGCAACATCAATGCGAATGAGAACACAAATTTGTTTTGATTCAAATTTGGCATATTTGGATCATTCTTTGCCACCACTTGGTTTTGTTTTTGCAAATCAACCTCAATTTCCTATCTCTAAGTCAAACACACTTGTTGAGACATAAAGAGAGTTGTTCCAAGAGAACTTGATCAAAGATTTCAAAAACTCCCCCTTTTTCCCATAATCAACTATTCTCCCACAAGAAGCCAGCTTTTGACAAAAAAAGACAACAAGAGAGTTTTGACAAACCAAAAGCTCTATTCTATTATTTTCAAAATTCTCAAGTGGTAGCTGATCCATTTATTGCTTTAGCCTTATTTTCTCCCCCTTTGGCATCAAGCACCAAAACGGGATCAATCTTGGCCCTTAAACCCCATTGCCTCACCAAAATCTTCAAATAAGAGTACCAAGGCAATAAGGATATTGAGATGGACTTGGAGTAAGTTACCCTCTCATCGAAGTGTAGTGGAAGTCTTGCATGGTCCAAGTCCACCTTTCCCTTTCAATCCACCTTTGAGACTAAATCAAGCAAACTCAAGCACACGGTTAGTCTCAAAGGGTCAAGCTGTAGCACATCTCCCCCTAAATATGTGCATCACTTGCAAAAGGACTTGCGAGGTCCAGGGAGTGTTTGTACAACTTGAGCACCATAAGTAAACAACAAAATGCATAAGGAACATGATCGAAGGCATAAACACATGTATGCTATAAGTCAATCCAAGTTCCGCGAATCTAAGACATTTAGCTCACTACGCAGCCTGCAAAAGGTCTTCTCATCTAAAGGCTTGGTAAAGATATCGGCTAGCTGGTTCTCGGTGCTAATATAAAACACTTCGATATCTCCCTTTTGCTGGTGGTCTCTCAAAAAGTGATGCCGGATGTCAATGTGCTTTGTGCGGCTGTGCTCAATAGGATTATCCGCTATGCGGATAGCACTCTCATTGTCACATAGGAGTGGGACTTTGCTCAGATTGTAGTCAAAGTCCCGGAGAGTTTGCCTCATCCAAAGTAGTTGCGCGCAACAGTGTCCTGCGGCAACATACTCGGCCTCAGCGGTGGATAGGGCAACGGAGGTTTGTTTCTTAGAGCTCCATGACACCAGGGACCTTCCTAAGAATTGGCATGTCCCTGATGTACTCTTCCTATCGACCTTACATCCAGCATAATCGGAGTCTGAATATCCAATTAAGTCAAAGGTAGACCCCTTTGGATACCAGATCCCGAAGCAAGGCGTAGCGACTAAATATCTATGAATTTGCTTCACGGCCACTAAGTGACACTCCCTTGGATCGGATTGAAATCTAGCACACATGCATACACTAAGCATAATATCCGGTCTACTAGCGCATAAATAAAGCAAAGAACCTATCATGGACCGGTATGCTTTTTGATCAACGGACTTACCTCCTTTGTTGAGGTCGACGTGTCCGTCAGTTCCCATCGGAGTCTTTGCGGGCTTGGCGTCCTTCATCCCAAACCGCTTTAGCAAGTCTTGTGTGTACTTCGTTTGGGAGATGAAGGTGCCGTCCTTGAGTTGCTTCACTTGGAACCCAAGGAAGTAGTTCAACTCGCCCATCATCGACATCTCAAACTTTTGAGTCATCACCCTGCTAAACTCTTCACAAGACTTTTGGTTAGTAGAACCAAATATTATGTCTTCGACATAAATTTGGCACACAAATAAGTCACCATCACAAGTATTAGTAAATAAAGTTGGATCGGCTTTCCCAACCTTGAACGCATTAGCAATTAAAAAGTGTCTAAGGCATTCATACCATGCTCTTGGGGCTTGCTTAAGTCCATAGAGCGCCTTAGAGAGCTTACATACGTAGTCGGGGTACCGTTCATCCTCGAAGCCAGGGGGTTGCTCCACGTACACCTCCTCCTTGATTGGCCCGTTGAGGAAGGCGCTCTTCACATCCATTTGGAACAACCTGAAAGAATGGTGAGCGGCATATGCTAGCAAAATACGAATGGACTCTAGCCTAGCCACAGGAGCAAAAGTCTCCTCAAAGTCCAAACCTGCGACTTGGGCATAACCTTTTGCCACAAGTCGAGCCTTGTTCCTTGTCACCACCCCGTGCTCGTCTTGTTTGTTGCGGAACACCCACTTGGTTCCCACAACATTTTGCTTGGGACGAGGCACCAGTGTCCAAACTTCATTTCTCTTGAAATTATTGAGCTCCTCTTGCATGGCCAACACCCAGTCTGGATCTAGCAAGGCCTCTTCTACCCTGAAAGGCTCAATAGAAGAGACAAAGGAGTAATGCTCACAAAAATTTACTAATCTAGAACGAGTAGTTACTCCCTTACTAATGTCACCCAAAATTTGGTCGATGGGATGATTCCTTTGAATCGTCGCTCGAACTTGGGTTGGAGGTGCTGGTTGTGCTTCTTCCTCCATCACATGATCATCTTGTGCTCCCCCTTGATCACACGCCTCTTCTTGACAAACCTATTCATCGTCTTGAGTTGTGGGATGCACCATTGTTGAGGAAGAAGGTTGATCTTGCTCCTTTTGTTCCTGTGGCCGCACATCTCCAATCGCCATGGTGCGTATTGCGGCCGTTGGAACGTCTTCTTCATCTACATCATCAAGATCAACAACTTGCTCTCTTGGAGAGCCATTAGTCTCATCAAATACAACATCGCTAGAGACTTCAACCAAACCCGATGATTTGTTGAAGACTCTATACACCTTTGTATTTGAGTCATAACCTAATAAAAACCCTTCTACAGCTTTGGGAGCAAACTTAGAATTTCTACCTTTCTTTACTAGAATGTAACATTTGCTCCCAAATACACGAAAGTAAGACACATTGGGTTTGTTACCGGTTAGAAGCTCATACAAGGTCTTCTTGAGGAGGCGGTGAAGGTAGACCCTGTTGATGGCATGGCAAGCCGTGTTCACGGCTTCCGACCAAAACCGCTCAGGGGTCTTGAACTCTCCAAGCATCGTCCTCGCCATGTCTATGAGCGTCCTGTTCTTCCTCTCTACCACACCATTTTGCTGTGGTGTGTAGGGAGCGGAGAACTCGTGCTTGATCCCTTCCTCCTCAAGGTACTCCTCCACTTGAAGGTTCTTGAATTCGGACCCGTTGTCGCTCCTTATCTTCTTCACCTTGAGCTCAAACTCATTTTGAGCTCTTCTTAGGAAGCGCTTGAGGGTCCCTTGGGTTTCAAATTTATCCTGCAAAAAGAATACCCAAGTGAAGCGGGAAAAATCATCAACTATAACAAGACCATACTTACTTCCTCCTATGCTTAGATAGGCGACGGGTCCGAAGAGGTCCATATGAAGCAACTCCAAAGGTCTTGACGTGGTCATCACATTTTTGGTATGATGAGAGCTTCCCACCTGTTTACCTGCTTGACAAGCTGCACAAGGTCTATCTTTTTCGAAAGTTACATTAGTTAGACCTATCACGTGTTCTCCCTTTAGAAGCTTGTGAAGGTTCTTCATCCCCACATGAGCTAAACGGTGATGCCACAGCCAGCCCATGCTAGTCTTAGCAATTAAGCATGCATCTAGACCGGTCTCCTCTTTTGCAAAATCAACTAAATAGAGTTTGCCGTCTAATACACCCTTAAAAGCTAATGAACCATCACTTCTTCTAAAGACAGACATATCTACATTTGTGAATAAGCAGTTATATCCCATGTTACAAAGCTGACTCACAGACAACAAGTTATATCCAAGCGACTCAACTAAAAACACATTGGAAATGGAGTGCTCGGATGAAATAGCTATTTTTCCTAACCCTTTCACCTTGCCTTGATTCCCATGACCGAATATGATTGAGTCTTGGGAATCTTTGTTCTTGACGTAGGAGGTGAACATCTTCTTCTCCCCTGTCATGTGGTTTGTGCATCCGCTGTCGATAATCCAGCTTGAACCCCGGATGCATAAACCTGCAAGACAAATTTAGGCTTGGGTTTTAGGTACCCAACTCTTGTTGGGTCCTACAAGGTTAGTCACAATGGTCTTAGGGACCCAAATGCAAGTTTCATCTCCCTTGCATCTTGCCCCTAACTTCCTAGCAATCACCTTCTTATCCTTTCTACAAATAGCAAAGGAAGCATTGCAAGTATGAAAAATTGTAGAAGGTTCATTGTTTACTTTTCTAGGAATATGAACAACATTCCTTCTAGGCATAGCATTTTTCCTAGCCAAATTTCTATCATGCATAATAGAAGAACTAGGAGCAAACATGACATAGGAATCAAAAGCATCATAACTTCTATAAGCATTCCTAGAATGTCTCCTATCATGATACATGAAAGCATGGTTCTTTTGAGTACTACTAGCCATAGGGGCCTTCCCTTTCTCCTTGGCGGAGATGGAAGCCTTATGGCTTGTTAAGTTCTTGACTTCCCTCTTAAAGCCAAGACCATCCTTAATTGAGGGGTGTCTACCAATCGTGTAGGCATCCCTTGCAAATTTTATTTTGTCAAGTTCACTCTTGCTAGTCTTAAGTTGGGCATTAAGACTAGCCACTTCATCATTCAATTTAGAGATTGAAACTAGGTGTTCACTACAAGCATCAACATTAAAATCTTTACACCTATTGCAAATTGCAACATGTTCTACACAAGATGTTGATTTATTAGCTACTTCTAACTTAGCATTTAAATCATCATTTATGCTCTTTAAGCTAGAAATAGAGTCATGGCATGTAGACAATTCACAAGAGAGCATTTCATTCCTTTTAATTTCTAAAGCAAGGGATTTTTGTGCCTCTACAAACTTATCATGTTCTTCATACAATAGATCCTCTTGCTTTTCTAATAACCTATTCTTATCATTCAAGGCATTAATTAATTCATTATTCTTATCAACCTTAGTTCTATCTAGGCCCTTGAATAAACATGAATAGTCTATTTCATCATCGCTAGATTCTTCATCACTTGAGGAAGCGTAAGTACTAGTATCACGAGTGCTTACCTTCTTTTCCCTTGCCATGAGGCAGGTGTGATGCTTGTAGGGGAAGAGGAACGATTTGTTGAAGGCGGTGGCGGTGAGTCCTTCATTGTCGGAGTCGGACGACGAACAATCCGAGTCCCACTCCTTGCCAAGGTGTGCCTCGCCCTTAGCCTTCTTGTAAGTCTTCTTCTTTTCCCTCTTGTTCCCTTGTTCCTGGTCACTATCATTATCGGGACAATTAGCGATAAAATGACCAATCTTACCACATTTGAAGCATGAGCGCTTCCCCTTTGTCTTGTTCTTGTTGGGAAGCCCCTTGCGACCTTTTAGCGTCGTCTTGAAACGCTTGATGATGAGGGCCATTTCTTCATCATTAAGCCCGGCCGCCTCAACTTGCGCCACCTTGCTAGGTAGCGCCTCCTTGCTCCTCGTTGCTTTGAGAGCAATGGTTTGGGGCTCTTGGATTGGGCCATTCAACGCATCATCAATGTATCTAGCCTCCTTGATCATCATCCGCCCGCTTACGAACTTTCCAAGTATCTCCTCGGGCGACATCTTGGTGTACCTAGGATTCTCACGAATATTGTTCACAAGATGTGGATCGAGGACAGTAAAAGACCTTAGCATTAGGCGGACGACGTTGTGGTCCGTCCATCGTGTGCTTACATAGCTCCTTATTTTGTTGACGAGGGTCTTGAGCCGATTGTACGTTTGGGTTGGCTCCTCACACCTGATCATTGTGAATCTCCCAAGTTCGCCCTCCACCAACTCCATCTTGGTGAGCATGGTGACGTCGTTCCCCTCATGTGAGATCTTGAGGGTGTCCCAGATCTGCTTGGCGTTATCCAAGCCGCTCACCTTATGGTATTCGTCCCTGCACAATGAAGCTAGAAGAACAGTAGTAGCTTGTGCATTTTTATGAATTTGCTCATTAATGAACATGGGACTATCAGTACTATCAAATTTCATTCCACTCTCTACTATCTCCCATATGCTTGGATGGAGAGAGAACAAGTGACTACGCATTTTGTGACTCCAAAATCCGTAGTCCTCTCCATCAAAGTGAGGAGGTTTGCAGAGAGGAATGGAAAGCAAATGAGCATTGGAACTTTGTGGAATACGAGAATAATCAAAGGAAAAGTTTGAATTAACCGTCTTCCTTTTCTCGTAGTCGTTGTCGTCGTCCTTTTGGGAAGAGGAAGATTCATCGCTATCGTAGTAGATTATCTCCTTGATGCGCCTTGTTTTCTTCTTCCTCCCGTCTTTTCTTTTGTGGCCCGACCCTGAGTCAGTAGGCTTGTCATCCTTTGGATCATTGACGAAGGACTCCTTCTCCTTATCATTGACCACCATCCCCTTGCCCTTAGGATCCATCTCTTTGGGCGATTAGTCCCTTCATGAAGAGAACGGCTCTGATACCAATTGAGAGCACCTAGAGGGGGGTGAATAGGTGATCCTGTAAAACTTGAAACTTAGTGACACAAAAACTTGATTAGGGGTTAGCACAATAAGGCCAAGTGGCTAGAGAGGAGTCTTAGAAAAACACAATAACCACAAAGAGATCAACACAGAGATGGCACAGTGGTTTATCACGTGGTTCGGCCAAGTCCAGTACTTGCCTACTCCACGTTGTGGCGTCCCAACGGACGAGGGTTGCACTCAACCCCTCTCAAGCGGTCCAAAGACCCACTTGAATACCACGGTGTTTTGCTTGCACTTTACTATATCCCGCTTGCGAGGAATCTCCACAACTTGGAGCCTCTCGCCCTTACAAAGATGTTCACAAAGAGTCATGGAAGTAAGGTTGGGATGAGCAACGCACACAAGACACAAAATCAGAGCAACAACACACACAAGTCACAACATGAGCTCTCAACACAACCTAAAGAGTACACTACTCAAATGGAGCTCTAGTTGCTTATCACAAAGAATCGAATGCGCGGAATTGAAGTCTTGGTGCTTGGGAATGCTTAGAGAATGCTTGATATCCTCCTCCATGCGCCTAGGGGTCCCTTTTATAGCCCCAAGGCAGCTAGGAGCCGTTGAGAGCATTCCAGGAAGGCAATTCTTGCCTTCTGACGCTTGGCGCACCGGACAGTCCGGTGCACCACCAGACACTGTCCGGTGCGGATTTCTTTCCTTCTGTGGCGCAGCCGACCATTGAAGATCCAGAGCCGTTAGCGCACCGGACACTGTCCGGTGCACACTGGACAGTCTGGTGCCCCCTTGTGACCGTTGGCTCGGCCACGCGTCATGCGTGAAATCATCGGCCGACCGTTGGCCCGGCTGACCATTGGCTCACCGGACAGTCCGGTGAATTATAGCCGTACGCCGTTAATCGCTTCCCAAGAGCAGCCAGTTGACAGTCGCCAGCCTGGCGCACCGGACACTGTCGGTGCACCACCGGACAGTCCGGTGCACCCAGACTGCGCAGAGTCTTGGCTGCATAGCCCAGTCATTTCCAAATTGGACTTTTCCTGTTTCTAGCACTTAGACACAATACATTAGTCTCTAAAACAATGTACTAAGTCTTAGAAACATACCTTTACTCTTGATTTGCACTTCGTCCATCAATTGGCATAGATTAACACTTAAGCACTTGTGTTGGCACTCAATCACCAAAATACTTAGAAATGGCCCAAGGGCACATTTCCCTTTCAACATGCCGCTTCGGCACAAACAAGTGTGTTTTAGGAACATTTCCACTCGCGGACGAAGCTAACCTACAACCGAAGCAGTGTACAGAAAAGCTTCGTCTGTGCGCAAGTGACGAGGACTACAACCGAAGTCGACAACTTCAGACGCACCCCAAAGGGGCAAGCTGCTAAAATAATGACGGTCGAAGCCCGTATAGCCGAGGATAGAGAAAATACGCTATTGCCCTACTACCATTTGTAAACAGTATGTATAAAACCTTGATGTGCATTATTGTAAATCTGTACAAAGGCGGATCACCTCCCCTATACATAGATGAATAGTGCCCTGCATAAGGTACCTCTTCATGGGGTCATAGCTTCGTGTCGCTTAGCCTTCAAAGAACCTTCGTACCTCACTCTGTCAAGGAGCCAAAGGTATGCTTGTAAATTTATCTATTTAAATGGGAGACATAATAAAAATGCTAAGGCAAAGGAGATAAGTTCTCATACACTATTGTATTGTGTTATTCCAATACATATCATTTATGTTGGTCTCTTGTTCTTAAATGTTGTGAATCAAGAACAAGGCAACACGATCATTACAGATTAGGGACCTTCGTCCTCTGAAGCATCATCTCCTTTCGGATATAACGATCTTCAGACAAAGGTCATGAAGGACACACCTTCATCATTCTCAAGAATAACAATTCATAGAGATGATAAATATTATCCATTCATATATTGATTTATATATTTATTTCATGATAAACATATGGATATTAATAAGATTTGTCTTACATTGATACCTTTGACTTGTTCGAAGGTGTTGACACGAGAGCGATTACAATCCAGCGTGAACAATACGGTGGTACTGTTCACCTATCTATAGGCACGGGACGTAGCCCGGGTAAAAATATATTTATAACCTTAACAAATGTTCATAATTGTAACATAAATCATTAGGGACTAGCTAGTCTTTTCCTCTTCGGCTCAGCATCATGCTTTATCTTCGACACTACTTTAAGCTGAAGTTGTTGCTCTTTGGCTATAGCTTTGGCATTCATCGTTGTCATTTTCAGGCTATATCTTCGTCTTAAAGACCTTCGGTGGAGAAAAGACCCCCATCATGAACCTTCATTTATGACGAAGCTCCTGTAATACTTGACATTATGCTAGAAATAAATGGTTAGTCGTGTTTTTTTCATAACGAGCTCGATCTGCGAAAAATACGAAGGCTTCTGGACGCAGAAGGTCTGAAAACACCTTCCTTGAGCTTGTTATTAAAAATGAATATAAAATTCACGATGCTTACCGGTCCACCGATCAGCCAGTATGCACGTCTCGGTGGTTCACCTTCTTCACCTGCGGGGCTATATAAACAGACGAGTTGGTGAGAACTGAGAAGTTACCACAACATTCATTGCTATTGCACCGTTGTACAGCTGAAAATTTTTACTGAAGTCGAAGCATGCTGCTTTCTACCAACTCGCTGCTTACGCTTCGGACAAACGTTCCATCGTTTAAGTGTAACTTCGTTTGTCAAAGACTGAAAACTGAAATGGTTAGAGTGAGATCTACTACTAGAGTGGCACGCGAAGGAGAAGAGGCTGGAACTTTTGAGATAGCCCC
Organism: Zea luxurians; assembly: GCA_029449295.1. Lineage (NCBI taxonomy): Eukaryota > Viridiplantae > Streptophyta > Magnoliopsida > Poales > Poaceae > Zea > Zea luxurians. Next base: position 5,174,068 of record JAOPSE010000002.1, read on the forward strand.
CATTTCAGAGATGATGAAGCGTTCTGGGTTGGTTGTGCAAGAAGAGAAATAACTAATTCCAACAGAAGATGTTGTTGATGCCGAAGCTGAACCGACCATCGTCGAAGCTGATAGTGAAAATGAAGATGAGGATGATGATGGCATTCTAAGCCCGAGCAAACCCAGCCATATTGAATTAGAGAAATCCACAGTTAAGGCAGAGGATCTAATTTTAATGAAAAAACTAGGATACTTTGGAGATAATGATGACGGATAGGTTCGTTTTGCTGGAGAAGAGGTGATTCCAAAGCCAAAAGATGACGAAGTCGTAGTCTTCAAAAGCTTCTTCAGGGCAGGACTTCAGTTCCCTCTTTGCGAAATGATCAGTGAGGTTCTGAAGAAGTTCGAAATTTACCTACATCAGTTGATCCCTAATGCCATAGTTAGACTTATTATGTACATTTGGGCTCTTCGAAGCCAAGGAAAGAGTGCCAATGCTGAAGGGTTTTGTCGGGTGCACGAACTCCATTATCAGACGAAGGCTAGGGCTGACGGTCTGCACAAGAACTTTGGGTGCTACAACTTTGCATACTGAAAGGACACCAAGGCTCTTGTGATTGGTTACCGCACTAAGTGGCTGACCGGGTGGACAAATGAATGGTTTTACCTGAAGGCTGACGAGAATAAAAGGGAGAAGCTTATGAGTATGGTGATGAGTCCCTTAAAATTGAGCTTCGACATGACTCGACCCTTATGCAACATGCTGCTGGGCCCCCCTGCCAACTGGCCAAAGTGGAATTTAGTGTCATGGCAGAACATATTAGCACTAGGGACTTGGTGCAAGAATATTTGGCAAACAGAACATTTCCAACTTCTAGTGGGTGGGGAATACCGAAGAAAAAGGAAGAAGGAAAAAGTATGAACTTGTACGACTTCCTTATCAGTTTAAATTCCAAAAAGATTCAGAAAACCCTGCACTGAATGGTTGGAGCTAATAGAAATAATGTGCAATGAAATTCTTGGGAACTACACGAAGAAAGAAGATCAGTTGATGACAGCTGTGTTCGGCACCATGAAAAATGAAGGTTGAATCAGGTGATGGATGCTCTTAACTTTGAATATCTAGATTACGACAGGCTTGGCGAAGGGGCCAGGGGAGCAAAGAGAAAAAGGGTTGTGAGTATTCTGAAAAGGCAGGCCATCTGGTCTGTCAAAGAAGGTCAGAGGGTTGTTAAGAAGAAGAAAGTTCTAGCGTTGTCGAAGGATTCGGCTCCTAAAAAACGAAAGCCTATCAGGATGGTTGTTGCAGAGATGAAGGTACAAGATGTACCAGAAAAGACTGCAGGCCCTTCTCTGTCTTCCTTTGTCGATGTTTCAGAAATACTAAAGGTAATGACTAAACCCTTCTCGTTTGCAATGCTAAGTTCCCTGGGATCAGATCTGACTAGCCTATTGCAGTCAAAGGAGAAGGGATTTGAACAAGGCTCAGGAGGAAAGGAGACTGCTGCGGCTACTGGGGAAAATGTCGGGGTCAGAAGAAACGACGAATGATGGAGGTAATGCAAGCCATCCAAAAGACCCCGCCCTCAGCTTCGACAGAAAAAATTGTTGTGCTTGCTAATGCCAAATATACTACCGAAGCCGAAGCTAATGAAGCCACACCTGAAGTTAAGAACCTCGGGACCATAATGTTAGAGATTGACAGACTTATATCTAATGTGGCTCCCGAGAAAGACATAGCCGAAGTATCCACTAATAAGGCTTCGGAGGACATAGAGTTGGACTACGGCACCTGGGCAGCCAAGAACTGTTCGATGAAGTTATTTCTGAATTGAAAGAATTCACCCTTGCTGGCAGATACAAGCTCGGATCCATGCTCTTTGGCGGTGTGGACGAAGAGATTTTGGGGTGTATTCCTGACCAGGCCGGAGCAAAGATTGTTAATACTTTATCAAAGACTATTGGATTTCTGAAGCTTGAGTGGGACCTCAGAAACAATAGAAGATAACACATTACTAGGAGCTTATTCTACTCAAATTTTAAGGTATAAACTGTTATGTCTGCCTCTTTGACTTTTTAAATTTTTAAACTTTCAGATTTTGCGGCTAACTTTTGTTTTTTGGCAGAGCTTATTGCTGAGTAAAGCTTTGAAACTTCAACAAGAAGATGAAGAAAAGAAAAATGAACTCGTTGTTAATAACCTAGAGAAAAGGGTGAAAGAACTTGAAAATTCTCTGGCAGAGAAGGATTCGAAGATTAAAAATGCGGAACAAACCTGGTCGAAGCTCAACTTCGGATCACGGATCAGGCTGCTCGCATTTGTGATCAGGATAAAGAGCTTGAAAAAGCGCATCCAGAATTAGAGGAAGCTGAAAATCATTATGAGCACGAGGCCAGAAGCTTGAAGAATAAAATTGAAGCCGAAGTAAAAAAGAGTTCTAAATTATCTGAAGCTTTAATGTTGCTTTGGGAGACATGCTGAGGCTTCGTGGCACAAAGCTCCACCCGCGTGAGCGAAATTTTCAACTCAGTTGGGGCAGTATCAGGGGAAAAGAATTACTCTGCCGAAGACATTCCAAAGGCCCTCGATTTCATGGAGAAGGAAATTAATGAATTTGACAAAGTAATGGAAGAGCATGGGGACTTCTGCGCGCTGGTAGCCGCCCGGGGAACGACCAACATCTTCGCAAAAACTGGATGCAAACACTTGAGAGATGTCAACAAACCTACGTTTGTTATTTCTCCAGCCGACTTAACTAATATTCCAGCTGAAGCCAGAAGTATAGGTAATAGGTTTATTACTCAAATCTGGGCTAAGGGCGGCCGAGAAGCTGCCGGAGACGAAGCTCGAGCTTTGCTTGGCGAGGTATGATAGTTTTATTTACTTTCATGTTTTTATTTCAGATTTCTCCTTGTTACATTTCTTAATACCTTTGCCTTTGTCGTTTTTAGGGTAATGTTGGTAGAGGTTGATGAACTGAAGTTTACTCTGAAGATCTAAAGAAAGCTTCAGAAGCTTTTCTTTCTTGCGCTAATGACTGAAAAACACTTTTTAGGCTTCTTTGTACAAGAAAAACATTGTATTTAGCAAAAAGTTGTGATTGAATGTAATTTTTTTGTAAACATCTATAAATACTTCGTAATGTTGCTTTACATTTTATACCATTGTTGTTTGCTTTGTTGTGGATGAAACCAAGGCTCCCAGCTTTTTGAGCCAAAGGCGAAAAAACACCTTCCCTTCTTTTCGTTCACATCGAAGCACCTTTGGACCAAAATCAAAAGATGTCCCCCTCGTACATAACGAAGTGTTCTCCCTTCTTTTCCTGTTAAACATCTTCGTTTATAACGAAACATCTTTGTTCACAACGAAGCATCTTTGTTCACAACGAAACATTTTCACGTTGAAAGCAGAAACCTTCTCTCTTTGCTAATGCTTTATGTGATATGTCATGATGTGATGAAGCTACAGATGTCTAATGTATGTTTGTATGAATGCAGAAGATGATGTAATGAAGTATGCAAATGTATGTCGAAGATAAAAAACACACACAAACTCACACCCAGACTCTGCATCCTCTTAGGAACGACTTTGTAGTCTCTTTACCTTTTACTTAGGTGGTATTTTAGTTCTGCATCCCCTTAGGAACAACTTTGGAGCTAAGCTCTGCATCCCCTTAGGAACAACTTTGGAGATTCTTCACCTTTTACTTAGGTGGTATTTTAGCTCTGCATCCCCTTAGGAATGACTTTGGAGCTTCTTCACCTTTGACTTAGGTGGCATTTTAGTTCTGTATCCCCTTAGGGACGACTTTGGAGCTTTTTCATACTCTTTTACACTCAATGGTGTAATCGCAGATCTTTACATTTTACATGTGGGGGAAGCTAGCCCTTGTATTGCATAGGGCTGCGCAAGAAAAAATGAAGAATTACAACCTATGGCCCGATTAAACACCTTTCTCCCCTCTTGAAAGGAAAAGGGTGCCATAGGGGAAAGAAAAAAAGATTACATAGTTTATACGTAATATCTTCGAAGCTCATCTGCATTCCAAGACCTTGAAAC